>JANAVB010016983.1:0-12500 GCA_029216955.1 Iris pallida | reverse complement strand
ATTTACTCTCTCAAAAGTCCATCCAATTTAATCTGAACCTTAATTTTTTTTTGGTTACAGGCCATGGTAGTGGTGGTGGTGGTGGTGAAGGTGGAAAGAGAAACGGAGATGAAGAAGGAAATAAGAATCGGTTCGGATCACGTCGAACGTCGTCGAGCCCTCCTAGAATAATGAAGAGTACCAGCTGCGCCGAGAAGAATTTGTCCGCTTCGCGTCGGACGTCGTCGAGACCTCCTCGAACAAGGAGAAGTACCAGCGATGTTGCTCTAATTTTACTGCCCATGCCATTGTCAGAAATTTTATTTTTCATTTAACAATTTAATATTTTGTTAATAAAGCTACATGTCATGGTGGTGGTGGTGAACTGAGGAAACCTGCTTCTGAGGTCGGGCGGATTATTTTTTTACTTTTCTAATGATAATATTTTCGAAGAGAATAATTTTTTTGGATGGAGAATGGCCATTCTCTTTGCTTTTAACACGGAGAATGGCCATTCTCTTTGCTTTTAATACGGCGAATGGACGGAGAATGGTACATTTAGGATGGAGAATAGACGGAGAATACGGCGAATGGCCATTCTCTTTGCTTTTAATACGGCGAATGGACGGTGAATACGGCGAATGGACGAAGAATGGCCCTTCTTTTTGCTTTTAACACGGAGAATGGCCATTCTCTTTGCTTTTAATACGGCGAATGGACGGAGAATGGTACATTTAGGATGGAGAATGGTACATTTAGGATGGAGAATGGTACATTTAGGAAGCCGACAAAAGCTCGTTCTCTCAAATCTCTTCTTTGTGTAAATTAAATCCAAGGAGGACACAATCCCTAATTTTAGTTATTGCTTAGTTGTTGTAAAATTATGGTGTTGCTTCTGTGACACTTTCATCTTTAATCTCATGTTTTCTATGAATTTGTGTTCTGTTTGATTTTGATTTAGTAATCTTTTCGTAATTAGTTTTTTTGTTTCATCTAACAATTTAATATTTTTTTATAAAGCTACAGGCCATGGTGGTGGTGGTGGAAGGAAAAATGGAGATGAAGAAGGAAAGAAAAAGAAGTTCCGGCTCGCGGCGGACTTCATCGAGTTCTTCAATCATGCGGAATTAAACCTCTTATAGAGTTCCTTAATTGAAGTTGATCATGATAACCTTTTGTATTTTTCAAACGGCTAGTAGAATCTTTCTCGAGCCCTCCTCAATCAAACGGCTAGTAGATTCTTCCTCGAGCCCTCCTCAATCAAACGGCTAGTAGATTGTTTGCTAGTCTTAAAATTTATTTGTCTTTCCATCTTTCTCACTTTTTGTACTTCTCTCTTGCTATATATACAATAGTTTTCTTGTTTCATAGTACTATTATTCATTCTGAAATACATAGAATAGTTTTCTGAAATATAATAGTTTTCTTGTTCTCAAGATGTCTACTCGTGTGGTGGGAAATGTAGAAGACGTAGAAGATTGGTTGCCAGCTCCAAATGAAACCTTCATTCCGTGTATGTTGCGCAAGATTGAAGAACATCTGTCGACGATTTCAGCTGATGTTGTAAAGATCAATTCTAAGCTTTGTTCATTAGAGATTAAACAAATAAATTTATCTCGGCGTTTTGAGAAGATTGAAGAATGTCCAGCTTTGAAGAAGGCATCTTCATCTGGAGCATTTAATAATATGAAGGTGATTTCCGTTGAATCTTCTTCTGATGAGGAGGACGTGGAGCTACAGTCTCGTAGTAAAGCATTGGACCGAATGCTCGTATTGTCCCCTACAGAAGAAACTGACTTTAGCAGTTCTTCTAAAAGAATGCGTGGAAATTTATATCCGGTCACACCATCGAAAAGTTTAACAAGGGGTTCAACCTCGAAGCCTAGCAATTGTACTAGTGGTTCTTCGAGTTATTACGATTATATTTTTTCCGATGATAGACCTGACGAGTAAGTAATATGAGTTTTGATTTAATTCCAACAGTTTTTTTCTCCTAATTTATTCGTTTCTTTTCTTAGAGAAATAATATCATCTTGCAACAAAAACTATGTGTCTCGGTTTGAGATGAAGACCTTAGCTCCTTTAACGAAAATTAGCAATGGGGTATGTATAGAGAGTATATTTCTTCTTAGATGCCATCTATGTTTACTTCGATTTTATCGCTTACATTTTTAATGATTTATTCAGATTGTAGAAATTGTCTCTGCTCTTCTCACCGCGAAGGAACGGAAAAGAACCTCCAATAAAGCTAATATATGGTTTTTACCAATAAAGATATCGGTGAGTGAGCATTTTATTCTTCAATGCATATGCATTAACAATTTTTTCGTTTGTTTGTCCTTCGTAATGTATTAGTTGATATGTATGTAGAAAGAAACGTTACCTCCATCCGACAAAAAGCTTCATCAAATATGGAAGAAGTACAAATATTTTCAGGATTACATGGGATCTTTAAGCACTTGTAACGAGGTATTAATGTATTTTTGTTTAAATATTAATCCTAATTTTTTGAAAATTTACTAATTTGTTTTACCTAATTAATCCTAATTCAGATATACATACCCATTCATTTGGACGGACACTATACTCTTGCAAGATTTCTGGTTAAAAAAAGGACGGTTGAAATTTGGGACTCACTTGCATCTAAAGATGATCCGATTCAAAACAAAACAGTCATAAAAGAAATAGTAAGCTCATATTCATCAATTTTTATGAATTGGGTAGAAGATACGCGGTATACTAATACATATTGTATTCTGGTAATTGTAGCTTTCAAATTTGGATCTCTTTCTCGAAGAAGAGATTTTGAAGTTGAGAGATGCTAGGTTCAGCTTTTCTACTTTTTCAATAAAACGTCCTTCTTATGTTCCCCGCCAAGACAATTCTGTTGATTGTGGGATTTTTGTAATTGCATTCATGAAAGACCGATGTAGTCTAGACTACCGTTCTCTCGATGTAAGTCTGACAATATGTCGTCAAAAACTTACACTTTTTAGAGCAATATTTTTGATGTTATGTTTGTTATATGCAGTTTGTTGCGGGAATGGAAAGACGCAAAGCTGCTGAATGGATTACAACTTCAGAGCACAATGAAGAGCTAAAGAAGTCCAATCTGAAATGATTGAATATAGAAGACGATGATTTTTTTTCTTCTTCTTTTATATCTAATGTATGGAAACCCCTAATGTATTATGTTCATTTGTTTTGTTGAGTTGTAATGATATTTTTGCCAAACGGTTTCGATTCTTTTTGATTAAGCAGAATCATTTTTGCCCTTCAAATTAATCTAATTAAGCAGAAAGAAGGCTTTTGCCCTTCCATCGAATGACATTTTTGCCCTTCTAATTAATTCAAAGCACCCCCGAACCCTTTTATTACAAAAAAAAAACCGTTTCGATTCTTCCTCTTCTTTCATACTCCACTCTGTACTCAAACCTAGGTCATTCTCCTCCAAAATCTTCAAACCTTCCTCCCATTCACAATCTTCACACCATGTCGGCATCAGCGGTAGAATCATCACCGAGAACATCACCAATTAGAGAAGATGCACCAGTTACAGAAAATCCAAAAGCGATAGACGGAGAACAACCGAAACCCTATTCTAAGAAAGTTCAGCAAAAGAAAAAGGAAAAAGTTGCTAAACAAAAGAAGTGCAAGAAGAAGTGCAAACAGAAGGTATAACTTTGATTTTATGTTTGCAAATTATGTATATATTACAAGGAAAATGACATTCTCCGTCATAAAACGCATTTGAAGGTTAAATTCTATTCGCCGTTTAATTTGGAACGGAGAATGGAATTCTCCGTCTTACTTGAAACGGAGAATAACATTCCCAGTGTTAAAACACATTAGAATGTTCATTCTCCGTTTTATTTTAAACGGAGAATGACACTCTCCGTGTCATTTGAAACGGAGAATGACATTCTCCGTGTTAGTTTACATGGAGAATGCCGTTCCCAGTGTTAAAACCCATAAGAATAGCCATTCTCCGACCTAATTTTTTATTTTTTTGTTTTGTAGAAAAAAATCTGTCAGGAATAAGAATTCAAGACTTTTCCGTTCTACCTTCAAGCCAATGCTAAATCTTATGGAGGAGGTCAATCAAGATGTTGGACGTTTACCTGAGCCAGTTATTGGTTCCTTGAAGAATACCGGTTTCTAGAATTTTGTCGAGATTTTCTACCAAAACAGAGTCTACGTCTCCGAAGTGGCCAAGGTAACGGAAGGGCTTGAGAATTTAATTATAAGTTACACAGAAGAAGAAGATGGCGTCGGGTGCTTTGAATTGAGCACCACTGTTAAAATCGCGCCAAGCGTCGACGATATGGCAGTCATATTCGGTCTACCGCTGAATGAAGAAAGCGTTGATGATGTTTCTTACAGAAGATTGATAAAGGAAAAATAACAGCAGCGCACACCACCAGCATCATTGAGCCTGTGTAGAGATTACTTCACAAGATTGATGGCTAATACTATGGGTTAACACTCAGAAGTCACTAATAAGGAAGTGAGAGACAAGTTCTTTGAATTGTTACGACGACTTCGTGGCGGAGATAACGCTGTTAATCCAGATGATTTGGCCAAGCTAATAATCTTTCACTTGTGCCAAACAGTATTCTTCACAAAGTCTGGCGGTTCAAATTTGCCGTACAGATTCTTGGCCTTGGTAGACAGTGTGGACGTCATCAACAGTATATGCTGGCCAAGGTTAATCCTGGCATATGTAATGGATAGCATAAAGAGGAGTAGAAGCAAAACTGAACAGGAGGATTACTCAATGGCTTTCCATAAATTAGAAGGTTGCACAATATACTTCCTCTATTGGTTTGCAGAACATAGTAAATTTGTGGAAAGGAAGTTCGCCCCAATTCCTGATTACCCAAGATTTTTTTACATGGAATGGGTACGAAATCTCAAACTTCCTCAAGGCCGAGTATCACAACAAAATAAGATCAAAGATGATATTGGAAGATCTGGTTATACCTGTTGGGGAAGAAGAACGGCACAAAGAAGATGAGCCACCTATAGAAGAAGTTGAAAAAGAGGGAGAGGAAGAACACCAAGAAGCAGGTGGGGATAATTTTGATGAACAACGGATACCACAGCATCATGAAATGGACACTATGATGGACGACTCAGCAAAGAAATTGGAGGATTTGAGAAGTCATCATTCTGATATTCTTGCGCAGAATGAAGAACTCAAAGAAAAGATAAAAGAGATGGAGGCACAAGGAGCGCAGTTACGTGCTGCCAACCTTGAGAATGCCATACTGAAAGAAAAGCTGAAAGAGCTCGAGGCAGAAGAAGCGGAACAACGTACAGTCAACATTGTGATGGAGGGCTCTGTACATGAACTGAAGGATTTGAGAAGACATCATTCTGATATTCTTGCACAGAATGAAGAACTCAAAGAAAACTTAAAAGAGATGGAGGCACAAGGAGCACAGTTACGTGCAGCCAACCTTGAGAATGCCATATTCAAAGAAAAGCTGAAAGAGCTCGAGGCAGAAGAAGCGCAACAACGTGCAGTCAATGTTGGGATGGAAGGCTCTGTGCATGAACTGGAGGATTTGAGAAAGCAGAATTTTGTTCTTATTGCAGAGGTACATGCACAAGGTAAAATCTTTTCTATTTTAAATTTTTTATTTGTAATCTTCCAGGAGAATGGCTATTCTCCATGGATTATAACATGGAGAATGGCATTCTCCGTGTTATTTGACACGAATAATTGTTATTCTCTATCATTTCGATACTGGGAAGGTTATTCTCCGTGTAATTCCAAACGGAGAATGCTATTCTCCGTATTATATTACACGGAGAATATCATTCTACGTGTTAGATTCACATCATATATTTCATTGTTGTTTGTTTTATTTTAGTGCGAACAATCAAGCAACTCAGAGAAACAAATGAAAGGCTCGTTGAGGAGAAAAGGGAGCTTCAAAATAAAGTTGAATCATTCAATATTGAAGTCACTGAAAAGGATAAGAAAATCGTTGATCTCAAAGCCATGGTTGTAGCATTGCAGCGTCAGGAGATTGAAGCAGCTGTTGAACCCAAAAGAAAAGGAGGATCGGGGTGAAAGAGGTTAATAAAAAGCAATACAGTTGGAGAGGCTAACAAAAAGCGGAAGATTAATGCCGCTCCGAAATCCGGAGGAGACGCCAAAATGGCTGAATTAAAGAAGAACCGTGTCATACTAAGGGAATGCGATAAACTCTTACTTTGGAAATATGCGGATGAAGAGCTGAAGAAGCAATACATCGACATCGTAATTCCCAAAAAGAAGTGTCCAAAGTATGTATTCTGAATCCTTTTTTTCTTTTGTTTTTTCTAGACTTTTTTCATAATTATGTAATGAGAATCTATCTTTATTAATTTAATCTAAACTAAATTTATGTGCAGTGATATTGTATACATATCTTTTCCGAAAGAGGGTGAAAATGGAGTTTCAGTCCAGCTGTCGGCAGTAGACATGCAAGACATACTCAACTATGACGACATGGAGGCTGGCATACTGGACATAATAATAAGGAAGCTGAAAGAAATTCAAGACAGTAAAAGGTGTGCCCCGTCTAGTTCAAAGGGCCTGCCATTGATCCAGAAGCAAAAGCCGGTGCCCTAATCACAAAGTGGTCTGCATTCATGATGGCCCACACATTGGTAAGAATTCAAACAAAAAAATCTATATTCATGTGTACACCGATGAAAAATGACAGAAAAAATTTTCTCATGATATTGTGTTTTGTTTTTGGGAAACAGACCATCGTTGAACGAGCTAATGAACCAGAAGCAAAAGCCGGCGCCCTTCAAGACATCCAAACAGATGTATTAGACTTCGTCATGGGTTTGGAAGATGACATAGAGTTGCTATTCATCCAACTCTTTAATTCATCCATCAAACACTATACTCTTCTCACATTCAACTTTATCTCCTACGACTGGACACACTACAACTCCTTGAGACAAACCACGTACGATAAGTGCAAGGTGGATGCAGAATTAATGAAGAACACCTTAGAGCCTATCGTCAGGAGAAAAGTTGATATGATGAGGAAGAGATGCCCGGCGAAGATGGAGTATGAGAGCAAAGTGCTGAATTGTTCTCCAAATTGCCCACAACAACGGGCACCCAACTGTCTTTTGTACACGGCATATTATATGAATATGTTGACGACTACTCCCTTCAAAATACCGGGAGGACATGACGATGAAACTCACCAGAAGATGACAATGATGAGGTTGGCATGGGCTAAGGAGTTGCTTTCAAGCAAATATGTAACAGGAACCAAGCAATGACATTGTAAAACAACAATGTAATTATGATATAATTGGGCAAGGAACTTCTGTCTTTTATAAGCTCTACTTTTATAATAAAATCATTTTTGAATTACATTTACATTATAAAAACCCCAAAAAGTTTGACTTTTATTTACATATGAAAGTCTGAACTACTACATAAAATCCTACAACCAAGAAAAAGTTGAATAAGACGGAGAATTCTATTCTCCGTGTCATTTGAAGTGAACCAACAGGAAAGAGTCTTGCCAAGGTGGAGGATCGGTAGAGTCCAATGAATCTGCCCCTTCGGATTATATTCTCCGTTTTATTTGAAACGAAGAATGGCATTCTTCATTTACTTGAAACGGAGAATATCTTTCCCGTTTAAATTAAATCGTTTGAGGATTATATTCACCGTTTATTTCGGAACGGATAATAACATTCTCCGTTTGTCTTGAAACGGAAAATAACATTCCCAGTGGTAAAACACATTAAAATGTTCATTCTCCGTTTTTATTTAAACGGAGAATGACGTTCTCCGTGTCTTTTGAAACGTAGAATGTTATTCTCCTTTTAGTTTGAAAAGGAGAATGAAGATGAGCTTGATAAGAATATGACGAGGTTGGTATGGGCTAAGAAGACTACAATGATGAGGTTGGTATGGGATAAGAATTTGCTTTCAAGGGAATATGTAACACCACTAACCTAGCAATGACATTGTAAAACAATAACGTAATTATGTAATGGGCAAGGAACTTCTGTCTTTTATAATGTCTGCTCTGCTCTGTCTTTTATAATAAAATCATTTTTGAGTTACATTTACATTATGAAAACCACGAAAAGTTTGACTTTTATTTATATATGAAAGTCTGAACTACTACATAAAATCCTACTATCAAGAAAAAAGTTGAATGTGAGCTGCGTACGGGCATCGCAGAGCAATAGAACTCCTTGAGGTAAAAGAATTCCTTCAGGCAAATCACTTCATCGTGCATCGTCAGAGCAATGGAACTCCCTGAACAAAGGAAATCCGTGCATAGTCAGAGCAATAGAACTCCATGAACAAAGGAACTCCGTGCATAGTCAGAGCGAATCAAAGTGCGAGCGCTTCAACAGAGTGTGGGTTGGCAATCAACCCAAACCCTGCGGCTCTTCCAGTAACCAACAAGAAAAAGTCTTGCCAAGGTGGAAGATCGGTAGAGTGCATCTCCAGGATGAAGAAGGATGCCTTTGCAAGGTGCTCTACCTCAAGGAATTCCTTTGAAAGGTCCTTTGCTCTCAAGGAATTCCTTTGCTTCTATTCCTGTGCCTCAAGAAATTTATCTTGCTCTTGCTCTGACGATACACGATGAAGTGATTTGCCTCAAGGAGTCATCCAAAGGTTCTTATGCTCTGACGAAACACGATGAAATGATTTGCCTCAAGGAATTCCTTTGCCTCAAGGAGTTCCATTGCTCTGACGATGCACCATGAAGTGAATTCAGTTCATCGTGCATCGTCAGAGCAATGGAACTCCTTAAGGCAAAGGAATTTCTTGAGCCAAATCACTTCATCGTGCATCATCAGAGCATAGAAACCGTTGGATGACACCTTAAGGCAAATCACTTCATCGTGCATCGTCCGAGGAAAGGAACTCACTGAGGCAAAGGAATTCCTTGAGGCAGAGCACCGTGCAAAGGCATCCTTCTTCATCATGGAGATGCACTCTACCGATCCCCCACCTTGGCAAGACTCTTTCCTTGAGGCAAAGGACCTGCAAAGAAATTCACTTCATATTGTATTCTTCCGAGCAATGGAACGCCCTGAGGAAAAGAAATTCCTTGAGGCAAATCACTTCGTCGTGCATCGTCGGACCAATGGAACACGTCGAACAAAGGAACTCCTTGCGATAAAGGAACATCGTGCATAGTCCGAGCGAATCAACGTGCGGGCGTTTCGATAGAGCATGGAACGATAATAAATCCAAACCTAGGCACATCTCAGTCTTCTGAAGGACTTCACCACCGTGCATCGTCGGACCAATGGAACACGTCGAACAAAGAAACTCCTTGCGACAAAGGAACACCGTGCATAGTCTGAGCGAATCAACATGCGGGCGCTTTGACAGAGCGTGGGTTGGCAATAAATCCAAACCCAGGCACATCTCAGTCTTCTGAAGGACTTCACCACCAAAGCTTCTTCGAACGAGGAGATCGACAACTAAGAGAAAAGCGTCTTGCCAAGGCGGGGGATCAGTAGAGTCTATCTCCACAAGAAAAGCTAATAAGACGAGAACAAACTCTCCCTATACTACTGCCATTTATAGGCATGGAATAACTCATACTCATGCGCCAAGTGGCCACCACTTCGACTTCAATTCAATTAATTTCCATCAATACCAATGCATCTGCCCCTTCTCAAGTAAAGCTAAGTAAGACTAGAACAAACTCTCCTAACTACTGCCATTTATATGCCATTAATACCAATGAATCTGCACCTTCGAATTTTGCCAACTTTGATGAGGGTTTCAATGAGAGAAACTTTGATACAGTAGGGGGTATCAAAGTTTTGATACCCCCTATGTATGACATGTGGGCCATCTCAAAATTTATGTGTATATATATGTTTACACGTTTTACAAAGCAGGAGGGCCCACATGTCATATATAGGGGGTATCAAAACTTTGATATCCCCTACTGTATCAAATTTTTTTTCCTCAATTTACTTAACTTTTAAATGAGAGAAACTTTGATACAGTAGGGGGTATCAAAGTTTTGATACCCCCTATGTATGACATGTGGGTCATCTCAAAATTTATGTGTATATATATGTGTACATATTTTATAAAGCATGAAGGGCCCACATGTCATACATAGGGGGTATCAAAACTTTGATATTCCCTACTGTATCAAAGTTTTTTCCCTTTTTTTAAATGAGAGAAACTTTGATACAGTAGGGGATATCAAAGTTTTGATACCCCCTATGTATGACAAAATAACTTTAAAAAAAGTATAAATAAAACAAAATTTTGTTATAGTCAAGATTTGAACCAATGACCTCTTAAATACAAGTCTAGCATTGAAACCACGACACCACAATAGCATTCTCCGTATTTTATTAAACGGAGAATAGCATTCTCCGTTTTGAATTACACGGAGAATAGCATTCCCAGTGTTAAAAACACATTAGAATGTTCATTCTCCGTTTTAAATTGAAACGGAGAATGATATTCTCTGTTTCATTTGTAACGGAGAATTATATTCTCTATTTTGAACTGTACGGAGAATGCCGTTCCAGTATTCAAACGATTGAGGATTCTATTCGCCGTTTAATTTGGAACGGAGAACGACATTCTCCGTTTAATTTGAAATGGAGAATAAGATTCCCAGTGTTAAAAACACATTAAAATGTTCATTCTCCATTTTAATTTGAAACGGAGAATGATATTCACCGTGTCATTTGAAACGGAGAATGATATTCTCCGTTTTGAACTGCACGGAGAACATATTTTCTCCATTTTTAATATTCTCCATTTTGAACTTGGAATTTGATATTCTCCATTTTTATCTAATTGTCTTCTCAAACTTTTGTATTAGAGAACATATTTTTTATTTAATTGTCTCGTGTGAATGACATCTTGCCTCATAAGAAAGACATTGTCTTAAGTCAACGACGTTTTATTTTATTCCATTTGCTCTTTGTCGCTATTTCGCTTTCGTACTTTACAATTACGAAAATCGTGACCCAATTTTTTACAAACTCTACAAATTTTAGGCTTAGGGATAGGCTGACTTTCTGTAGGCTGGCTTGATTTTCCTTGAGAAGGCCTTCCTTTTGTTGCTACCGGATTTGGCACTTTTTAAGCTTCATGCACTCCATGAACTGCATCAGCTACCATTTGTTCTTCTTCACCAATATCGGTCACCATTTCTTTCAACTCCATCAGAACAGACGACATCAACTCCGTTCCTCTCTCTTGAATTTTGCTTAATTTTTTACAATAGTATATAAACAGATTAACTTGTTCATTAATACCACCATACCTTCTGCTCTCAATACTGTCTGGGTGGATGAATCTTCTTTTTGAGCCAGGTCCGGAGAGATAACTCTCTTTGCAATCCTTGAGCCAACGAGATTTTATCAAGTTCTTTGGAATATCTCCAATTTGCAATCTCTTCATTGCTGAAAAAATATGCCTATAAGGAATCCCCTTGGTCTCCATCCACAAGCATTCACAATTTATGATATTGTCGGCCGGATCAAATGTAACCTTCCGGTTGACACTGTTTGGCGACATATACTTTTGGACAGTACAAACTTCTGCCTCTCTTATGATATGATGATGGAGAACAGTATATGCATCAGAACGCGTGATTTCCTTCCTTACCTCTATAAATACCGTTTTAGTATAAATTGCGGCAAGTTTACCTTCTATTACGGCCATGCTAGTTTGATTCACAACTGGTGTTGAGAGTTTATCAGTGACATGCTTACTCATCTGGCCGTAACGTAAGGCCGCCAAACCGTAGTCACAATTTTGAAGGGCCTTCCATAGTGGCAGCTTCTCATTCAAAAACTTTTTCAAAAATACGTTCATAGATTCACATCTATTTGTTGCAGTAGAACCGCCAAAATAATTTCCACTTAGGAATGTGTCCGCCCATCGCTCCCTCGTTCTGTACAATGCAGCGGTCCACTCATTGTTCTCTACATTATAATTTGTTAGCATCTGCTGCCAACGGCTTTCAAATTCTGCGACTGAATAGCACCTGTTTAGAAAACATGGACAGTAACTAAAGTTGTGATATTGTAACAACAACATACTTCAAAGTAAAGTAGCAAGTGTGCGATGTACCTTTTAATCAGAAGACTCAGTTTATTGTGAAAACCCACTCGGTGTACATGTTTGGCAGCATTGTTTAGGATATGCCATGAGCACGTTCGATGAACTATGCTGGGCATTAAATCCTTAATTGCTTTATTCATGGATCTGCAACCATCCGTGAGAACTGTCACTGGTAATTTGCCATTCATACACTCTAGGAATTTTTCTAGAACCCAAGAATATGTCTCTGCAGTCTCATTATGGATCATTGCAAACCCAAACAAACAAGTCATCGCATGATTGTTTGTACCCACTAGAACCACCAACGGCATTTGACTTCTATTTGTTTTATATATAGAATCGAATGCTAGTGAATCTCCAAATAATTCGTAATCAAATCGACATGCACCGTCAGCCCAAAAGAGATGTCAATCTG
>JANAVB010016982.1:0-53642 GCA_029216955.1 Iris pallida | reverse complement strand
AAAAAAGCCACACACACACATATATAATACAAAATATGAAATTAAAGTGTCTAAAACACTTGGAGGCAAAACTAAATATTCTTGGGATGTCCAACTTGGGGGGAAACACTAGGACACAAGCAAAAAATCCTAACTCCTCCTAGGACACACCAAATGGACTCAACTTGACACAAATAGGGACACAACCATAGGGATCAATCCTACTTGGTCAAAACTATTTACATGATGAAGAAAAAGAAATAGAAATAGAGGATAGTTTGTACCTATTGAGAGATGGATCCCAATACAAAATCCTTCGACACGGCTCCGACACAAAGTGAATTATTTAGGACACACCTCTTCTCCTCTTGCTCCCAAAAGTTTGTAGAAGCACCACTTGAGGTAGAGGGAGAGATTGATGGAAGAATATTTGGAAGGAAACCTTGATTTGGAGATGAATCCAAGGGATTTGCCCTTCCTTCTTTGAAGAACACTTGGAGAGAAGATGGAGAAAATTTAAAGTATGAATGGGTAGAAAAAGGGGGAGGGGTGGCTGCCATATAAGGGGGGTATTTGTCCCCTTGTATAATTACAAGTTTGCCCTCTCCTTTTCTTTATGGAGGTTTAAATGCTATTAGGATTTAGGGGTTAGAAATGACCAAATAAATATCATAATTAGGTCTAACCACTCATGTGGGATTAGACCAAACCTCAGACCTAAATGATGAGATTGGTGGGCCACGGCCAATTAAGTGTTAAGCGCAACTTAAGTCAAAATTCCCCGAAATTTCGAAACAAGTCGGAATGAGATAAAATTGAACCCGACTCCTATAATCATTAAATATTAACATTCATGAAATAAAAAATCCCAAATATTTAAAAATAGAAAATTACCATTTACCCCTACTTTGGAAAGTGAGGGTGACAAGTCTATCCACCTTAAAAAAATTTCGTCCTCGAAATTGAAGACAACAAACACAGGAATCATAAACCGAAAATAAAAGAAATGGACTTTACCTCAGGGCTCGAAAAGATAAGGAAAGCGCTCATGCATGTCGTCCTCCCTCTCCCAGGTAGACTCACCTGGAGAGTGATGTCTCCATGCAACACGAACCAAGGGTATAACCCGGTTCCGGAGCACCTTCTCCCTGCGATCCAGAATCTCCACTAGCTGTTCTGATAGCTGAGAGTAGGTCCCACCTGTATCGCTGAATGGTCCAATACATGGCTAGGATCTGCCACGTACCGCCTCAGCTGAGATTTATAGAACACGTTGTGCACTCCCTCGAGCATAGGCGACAAGTCCAGTCGGTAGGCTAATGCACCGATCCTCTCTATGATGGTGAAAGGTCCGATGTAGCGCAGACTAAGCTTCTACCTCCGCCAAAGTGAATCGTGCCACGTGTCAGGGATATCCTCAGAAACACCATGTCACCAGCCTAGACATAAGACAAAACTCAGCACACAAACTAAACAAACAATCACAACAATACGACAGGAAACCGAAACTAACCTCGAACTCTAACGGTCTCCGGTTGACTATCGGTCCAATGCCGCCGTGCCTATCCTGAGCCACCGAAGTCTGTCTCTAATCAACTGACCTTCTCGGTCGCATCCACAACCATCTCCGGCCAAGAAGCGCCCTCTCGCCGACATCGTCCCAAGACAAAAGGAGTACAGCTCTCCGTCCATATAGAGCCTCGAATGGCGACATATCTATACTGGCCTGGTAGCTGTTGTTGTAAGCAAACTCTACCAGGTGAAGATGGTCCTCCCAAGAACCCCGATATCTAACACACATGTACGAAGTATATCCTCTAGCGTCTGAATGGTCCTCTGACTGTCCGTCTGTTTGGGGGTGATAAGCGGTACTAAACTTGAGCTTGGTACCCAAGCTAGTATGCAAACTCCCTCCAAAAGTGGAAAGTGAAACGACTATCCCGATCAGAGCTTGCTCACCGGAACTCCGTGCAATCTTACGATCTGACGAACGTACAGCTCTGCCAGCCTCTCCGTAGACAAAATCCACTTTGAAAGGCAAAAAGTGGACCGATTTGGTTAATCTATCAACGATGACCCAAACCGCGTCTTTCCCTCCTGGCGATCGTGGAAGTCCAGATACAAAGTCCATGGTGATGTGCTCCCACTTCTACTCGGGAATGGGTAGCGGCTGTAGTAATCTACCTGGTCTCCGCTCGCCTTCACCTGCTGACATACAAGGCAACGAGATACAAACTGAGCTACCTCGCGCTTCATGCCATACCACCATACGTGCTCTCTCAGGTCCCTATACATTTGTTGGCTCCAGGATGCATAGATACTGAGAGCGATGTGCTTCCTAAAGAACCTCCTCCCGAAGCTCTCCACTCGGAACGTAAAGCCTAGTACCGTGCCGTAACGACCCATCTTCGGCTAAAAAGAAATCGTCGAGCAAACCTGTCCGCACCTGCTCCCTGATGCTCCCAGGACAACATCAACTGCGCTGACCTGACTCTATCTATCAGCTCAGACTGAATCTGTAAACCACATATCTGGATCTCTACGCCCGAAATGATGACCTCGATACCCAAACTATCCAGTCGACCAAAAGATGACGATCGGTCGTCAAGAACTAGCTACTGGATACCTGCTCAAGGCATCTGCAACTACGTTGGCCTTCCCCGGATGGTACTGCAGTGAAATATCAATTCCTTCATCAGCTCTAACTACGCCTCTGCCGCATGTTCAGCTCCTTCTGAGTGAACACGTACTTCAAGCTCTTGTGATCGTGAAGATCTCAACTCGCTCTCCGTACAGGTAATGTTCCAACTTCAAAGCAAAAATAACCGCGGCCAAACTCCAGATCATGAGTAGGATAGTTCTTCTCATGAGGATGTAACTGCCTAGATGCTAAGCAATCACCTTCCCGTGCTGCTGAAGAACACAACCCAAGCCCTTCACTGAAGCATTGCTGTAGATCGAGAACCACCTGACCTAGATGGCAAAGTCAAGATCGGAGATGAGGTCAACCTCTTCTTCAGCTCATTGAATGTAGCCTGACACTCATCAGTCCAAACGAAACTCCACGTCCTTCCTGGGGATTCTAGTCATCGGCTCAGCAATCTGCGAGAAGTCCTGGACGAACTTTCGATAATAGCCAGCCAAACCCAGAAAGCTCCGAACCTCAGCAATTGAACTGGGCGTAGACCAAGACTCAACAGCTGAAATCTTCTTCTGGTCCACTGAGATCCCGTGCTCGGTCACAACATGACCTAAGAACTCGACCTGGTCCAAGAAGAACTCGTACTTCGAAAGCTTCCTGTAGCTCCCTTTCCCAAAAATTTCTAAAAATATTTTTTTATTTGATTTAAATAATGATTTTTAGATTTTTATAAATAATTATTTAGTTAATTATTACGATAGCATGGTTAAGATTTGGAGTGCAAGATGACCAAGAATCGTGGCACGGATAGTGCAGTGACGTGCCTTGACTACAGTATTAGCCATGCCAGGGAAGGTCGAGCCATAGTGATGTCCTAACTAGGAAAACCAGGCTAAGTTATGACATGACCATTATAAATAGTTTAATTATTCATTATTAATACTATTTGACGTTTAAGAGACCCGGTTGTACCAAACCAGCCCGGACTGGACCGTACCGAGCCCAAGCCATGTAGTCATGCGGAACGTCCTATGACATTCGTGTTGATGTATTTTGGATGATGGTGTCGAATTCCGTTTTAATGATCTAATAAATATTTTCTAAGTATTCTTAATTAATATTATAAATACCATTATTAGTTGATATCCAATGTAATTAGATAAAATAGGTCCTTGTACGTTTCGGGTCTACTAGAAGACTATACAAATGATATATATACCATTATTGGTTATTAAATTTTTTTATTATTATTATTATTGGGATTGTTATTTAATACTATTATTTTTATATTATTTTATTGTCAAATAAATATTATAGATGTGTGAATGTGAAGGTATGTATACATGAATATTATATGTGTGTATGTTGTATAAATATATATAATAGTGTATGTGTGTATTAATATAAATATATGTATATAAATGTATATATATATATATAATTGTATAAATGTATATGTGTATATATATGTGTATATGTGAATATATAGATATATTTAAGGTGTGTGTGTATACATATATATGTATACATGTACTTAGATATTATATAATATATATATATATATATATATATATATTATATATATATAATATTATATATAAAAAAATATATTATATATATATATATAATATGAAATAGAGAAAAAGAAAAGAAAAAGGAAAAAGAAATAAAAAAACAAAACAATAGAGCCCACCTCACAGCTGAGCAAACCCAGGCACATCCCAAACCCAGCCCACTTGGCCCGGGCCAATCTCATCCTTCACTGCCAGGCCCGACATCCCTCTCTGCTCTATTTCGAACAGAGCGTATAAATGCATACTCGAGAGAAACAGCAGCAAACCCTAACTCGAATCCATGACCTGGCGACCCACCCCCAGCACCCAGGCGTCACCGCGCACGCGGTACGGGTCGTCGGAGCCGACCACAGGCACGGAAACAGAGCGTGACAGCAGCAGTAAAGGGCAGCAACTGGACGTTTTATGAGGTAAATTCCTTCCGCACCGTCCAACCAATTCTCGATCCGTTTCTTCGTACATGTTGTCAACACATACCTCTTCACATTCATATACTAGGTTAGAACTGGATCAAACTAGGATCGAGTCAAAAATCGATGTATAAACAGTCCACAGAACAGAACAAATTCGATCTAGACGCACGGATTGGAAGGCAAATATATGCTAATCCATGACAAATTTTTGAAATCTATTTGAACAAACCTCTAGACAACCTATAGGAGAAGGAACCCCATTATTAGTTTAATTTCTAGTTGTGTAATCAGTAAAAGAAATCATAGGAAAGATCAAGAAAAAAACATGTGAAACTGTTTTCAAAACTTGAAAAAACCATCCAATACGACGTGCGTTCCGCCAAACCGGACGACGTGGTCGCGAACCGAAGGCATTGAAAGGTGCGTAACGGCTTCGTGGTCGTGTGGGCTTTGACGGAATTCAAATTGGTCGCGCTGTGCGCGTCGAATTTGATGCGTATCCGTCGAAATTCACCGTATCGGCCTCTGTACAAATTTCCTAATTACTTTGTGCACGTTCGTCAGATCGAGACAAAACTTGCGCCAACAGGACCGCATCATTTTTTTGGTCTTGTATGCCAGTTCGGTCCAATTCTGAGACAGTTGATCGGATTGCCGTTTTGCGGGTCCCACGATCCGATTCAACGGGCGATTTTGTGTACGGCCCACCGGAATCCAAAATTGGACATACCATTGGGTTCGTATCATCAAAAAATTGTAAACATGTAGTTTGATGACTTTAGAGACCATTGACTCTGGCACGCTTTTCGGTACAAAGCGGGTCCAACGGCGGACATCGTTTTTGCCCGAAATTATCGTTTTGCGCCTGTGTCCAGAATTGGACTTAAGGAAAGACGATCCTAGCTAATTTGAATATTCTGAGAATGTTGAAAATGTTTGTTTCAGCTTTTGGAGACAGTTGTGGGATTTGGACTTATTTGGCTTACCGGTTGACGGTTTATTGTTGGCTCTTCGTGCAACCTCCAGGCAAGTATACCTTGCCAACTTGTACAATATAATATCTATGCATGTTCATTATCTCGCTGCTGTTCTTTTCTTTACATTCGTGATTGCTTTATTCCATGTCTAGTACACTCATTCTGTTATAGTTTTATTTTACATGTTTCTAGTTGTCTGCACATTCTTGTTCCTTTCTGTGATGATATTTCTATCTGTTACACTGTATTAGTTTCCTATGTATTCCTTGATAGAGTCGTCTAGTCCTACACCATGATTCCCTCGACTTGATTATAACTTGACTTGACTTGACATGACTTGAGTAGGACTTGACTTTGACATTCTATAGATTGTGAGTACTTACCTTGACTACGGTCTATAGGATTTTTTATACTATGATTGGCTACCGTCTTGGTTATGAGTGCTTGCCTTGACTGTGATTGAGACACTATAGATTGTGAGTGCTTGCCTTGACTGCAGTCTATAGCTTTGACCTATTAGCCATTTCTAGTATGGCATGCCAGTGTCTTGGGATCCTTGTATTTAGATCTTGTGTCTTAGTTCATTTTGTCTGGTTGGATATCCTTGATTGTTTCTTACTCCTTTGTATATTTGTATTGTTACATGTTGGCTTATATATTAGGTATCTTGCTAGTCATCTGAGGACCTGATGATCTCTTCAGGTTTAGCCGAGTATTGAACCAGGTGCACACGAGCAGTTGGAGCAAGCATTGGACCACGGTACCACTGCAGTTGAGGGTACTTTTGACAGTTGGACTCAGTTATTTCATTTCCATGTTTCTATTTTATTATCGTCTATTGGTAGTGGATTTGTGTCCACCGGACGTAACTGGAAATTCTTGATAAACTGGATACTCTATTATATTATCATTCATTATTCAGTTTCATTTGTGTTAGTGGATTGTATCATATTTTGTGGATGAGATCTAGACCGCCTCTGTGACTTGTTTATGTACTAGACAGCGTTCTACCACCGACACTGCGGCGTAGGCTGGACTTGGACACGTCTTGTATCCGAAAAGCGGGTGCGGGTCTTGACAAGTTTTTGTGGTGACCCATGCAGGTCAGAGCATATCGTATCGGTTACGTAATTGTACTGATACGAGCCTGCGAATATGACTAAACCTTTCAAAATCTCAATCCACTCTGCCTTGAAAAAAAATTCTCCTAGAAATTCTCTACGTCCTTGAAAACTCTATATTTGCTCTCGATTATACTTCCTTGCTTCCTATGCCATTGATTCTCGTCCCTTTTATTTCAAGGTGACGAACGATCGTGCTGTCTAGGATTTATCAAAAATCCCTAAAAGTTATAATATAATATTGCTTGATTATTGAATATTTGGCTGTTTATAGATATGAAGGATTATAGTTGCCATATGCCTAGATATCTGCCGGTAGATTGTTAGCAACTAGTTAGAAGATTATAAGATTTTAGCGACCATATTTTGAGGAGTAGTATGACCAAAGGTGGGTAGAAGTCCTCGGAATTTCGTAGTTACTAGATGGCTAGGAGAAAGGTATAAACTATTTTTGAGGAGATTAAGGTAGTAGTAGACTTTGAATTTTAAGGGATAGTCATGAATTAGAATTTCGAGGACGAAATTATTTTTAAGATGGGTAGATTTGTAGCTCCCCTTTCCGAAAATTTCTGAAAATATTTTTTATTTTATTTGATTTAAATAGTAATTTTTAGATTTTTATAAATAATTATTTAGTTAATTATTACGATAGATGACCTTAGCCATGGTTAAGATTTGGAGTGCAAGATGGCCAAGAATCGTGGCACGGATAGTGTAGTAACATGCCTTGACTAGTGTATTAGCCATGCCAGGGAAGGCCGAGCCATAGTGATGTCCTAACTAGGAAAACCAGGCTAAGTTGTGACATGACCATTATAAATAGTTTAATTATTCATTATTAATACTATTTGAGGTTTAAGAGACCCGGTTGTACCAAACCAGCCCGGACTGGACCCGTACCGAGCCCAAGCCCATGTAGTCATGCGGGACGTCCTATGACATTCGTGTTGATGTATTTTGGTATGATGGTGTCGAATTCCGTTTTAATGATCTAATGAATATTTTCTAAGTATTCTTAATTAAATATTATAAATACCATTATTAGTTGATATCCAATAATAATTATATAAATAGGTCCTTGTAAGTTTTGGGTCTACTAGAAGATCGTACAAATGATACATATATCATTATTAGTTTATTAAATTTCGTTATTATTATTATTATTATTATTATTATTATTATTATTATTATTATTATTATTATTATTATTATTATTATTATTATTATTATTATTATTGGGATTGTATTAATACTATTATTTTTATATTATTTTATTGTCAAATAAATATTATATATGTGTGAATGTGAAGGTATGTATATATGAATACTATATATGTATGTATTTGTATGTATATATAAATATATATAATAGTGTACGTGTGTGTATATATATATAGAAATATATGTATTTAAATGTATATATATGTATATAAATGTATATGTGTATATATATGTGTATACGTGAATATATAGACATATATAAGGTGTGTGTGTGTGTGTGTGTGTGTGTGTGTGTATATATATATATATATATATATATATATATATATATATATATATATATATATATATATATATATATATATATTTTATATATATATATATATATATATATATATATATATATATATATGTGTGTGTGTGTGTGTGTGTGTGTGTGTGTGTGTGTGTGTGTGTGTGTGTGTGTAAATATGAAATAGAAAAAAAAAAGAAAAAGGAAAAAGAAATAAGAAACAAAACAATAGAGCCCAGCTCACAGCTGAGCAAACCCAGGCCCATCCCAAAACCCAGCCCACTTGGCCCGGGCCAATTCTCATCCTTCACAGCCAAGCCCGACATCCCTCTCTGCTCTGTTTCGAACAAAGCGTATAAATGCATACTCGAGAGAAACTACAGCAAACCCTAACTCGAATCCACGACCTGGCAACCCACCCCCAGCACCCAGGCGCCGGCGCGCACTCCTGGACGGCCGCGCGCAGCCGCACGGGTCGTCGGAGCCGACCACAGGCGCAAAAACAGAGTGTGATAGCAGCAGTAAAGGGCAGCAACTGGACGTTTTGCGAGGTAAATTTCTTCCGCATCGTCCAACCAATTCTCGATCCGTTTCTTCGTACATGTTGTCAACACATACCTCTTCACATTCATATACTAGGTTAGAACTGGATCAAACTAGGATCGAGTCAAAAATTGATGCAAAATCGATGTATAAACAGTCCACAGAATAGAACAAATTCGATCCAGACGCACGGATTGGAAGGCAAATATCTGCTAATCCATGACAATTTTTTGAAATCTATTTGA
Source organism: Iris pallida (assembly GCA_029216955.1). Classification (NCBI taxonomy): domain Eukaryota; kingdom Viridiplantae; phylum Streptophyta; class Magnoliopsida; order Asparagales; family Iridaceae; genus Iris; species Iris pallida. The sequence goes on along the minus strand of JANAVB010016982.1, from coordinate 44,636 downwards.
AAAAACCTATAGACAACCTATAGGAGAAGGAAACCCCATTATTAGTTTAATTTCTAGTTGTGTAATCAGTAAAAGAAATCATAGGAAAGATCAAGAAAAAACCTGTGAAACTGTTTTCAAAAACTTGAAAAATTATCCGATACGACGTGCGTCCCGCCAAACCGGGCGACGTGGTCATGAACCGAAGGCATCAAAAGGTGCGTAACGGCTTCGTGGTCGTGTGAGCTTTGACGAAATTCAAATTGGTCGTGCGTGCACGACGAATTTGATGCGTATCCGTCAAAATTCACCGTATCGGCCTCTGTGCAAATTTCCCAATTACTTTGTGCACGTTCGTCAGATCGAGATGAAACTTATGCCAACAGGACCGTATCATTTTTCTGATCTTGTATGCCAAGTTTGGTCCAATTCTGATACAGTTGATCGGATCATCGTTTCGCGGCCCTACGATCTGATTCAACGGGCGATTTTGTGCACGGCCTACCGGAATCCAAAATTGGATATACCGTTGGGTTCGTATCATCAAAACAAATCCATAGACATGTAATTTGATGACTTTAGAGACCATTGAATCTGGCACGCTTTTCGATGCAAAGCGGGTCCAACGGCGGACATTGTTTTTGCCCAAAATTACCGTTTTGCTCCTATGTCCAGAATTGGACTTAAGGACAGGCAACTCTAGCTAATTTGACTATTCTGAGAATGTTGAAAATATTTGTTTCAGTTTTTGGGGACAGTTATGGGATTTGGATTTATTTGGCTTACCGGTTGACGGTTTATTATTAGCTCTTCGTGCAACCTCCAGGCAAGTATACCTTGCCAACTTGTATAATATAATATCTATGCATGTTCATTATCTCGCTGCTGTTCTTTTCCTTACATTCGTGATTGCTTTATTCTATGTCTAGTACATTTATCCTGTTATAGTTTTATTTTACATGTTTCTAGTTGTCTGCACATTCTTGTTCCTTTCTGTGATGATATTTCTATCTGTTACACTGTGTTAGTTTCCTATGTATTCCTTGATAGAGTCATCTAGTCCTACACCATGATTCCCTCGACTTGATTATAACTTGACTTGACTTGACATGACTTGAGTAGGACTTGACATTGACATTCTATAGATTGTGAGTACTTACCTTGACTACGGTCTATAGGATTTTTATACTAGGATTGGCTACCGTCTTGGTTGTGAGTGCTTGCCTTGACTGCGATTGAGACACTATAGATTGTGAGTGCTTCCTTGACTACAGTCTATAGCTTTGACCTATTAGCCATTTCTAGTATGGCATGCCAGTGTCTTAGGATCCTTGTGTTTAGATCTTGTGTCTTACTTCATTTTGTCTTGTTGGATATCCTTGATTGTTTCTTACTCCTTTGTATATTTGTACTGTTACATGTTGGCTTGTATATTATGTATCTTGCTAGTCCTCTGAGGACCTGATGATCTCTTCAGGTTTAGCTGAGTATTGAGCCATGTGAACACGAGCAGTTGGAGCTAGCATTGGACCGCGGTACCACTACAGCTGAGGGTACTTTTGACAGTTTGGACTCAGTTATTTCATTTCCATGTTTTTATTTTATTATCGTCTATTGGTAGTAGATTTGTGTCCACCGGACGTAACTGGAAATTCTTGATAAACTGGATACTCTATTTATATTATCATTCATTATTCAGTTTCATTTGTGTTAGTAGATTATATCAAATTTTGTGGATGAGATCTAGACTGCCTCTGTGACTTGTTTATGTACTAGACAGTGTTCTACCATCGATACTGCGGCGTAGGCTGGACTTGGACACGTCTCATATCCGAAAAGCGGGTGCGGGTCGTGACACTTCCCGTAGAGTTACTCCCTCCTCAGAGTCTCTAACAAAACTCTCAGATGCTCCTCGTGCTCCTCCTGCGTCTTCAAATAGATCAAGATATCATCTATGAAGACCATCACGAACTTGTCAAGGTACTGATGGAATACCTAGTTCATCAAGTTCATGAACACCACTGGAGCATTGGTCAACCCAAATGGCATCACTGTAAACTCGTACTGGCCGTACCGAGTCCGAAATGCCGTCTTTGGAATGTCATCCCGCTTCACCTTCAGCTGGTGATACCCGGACCTCAAGTCTATCTTCGAAAATACCTTCGCCCTACTCAGCTGATCGAACAAATCGTCGATCCTTGGCAAAGGGTATCTATTCTTGATAGTGAGGCTGTTGAGCGGCCGGTAATCAATACACATGCGGGCCGTACCGTCCTTCTTTGGCACAAACAGGACTGGTGCTCCCCACGACGAAGAACTGGATCTGATAAACCCTTTGTCCTACAGCTCGTCGACTTGCTTCTTCAGCTCTATCAACTCGCTGTTGTTGACCCTATAGACGTGTTGTAAAATAGGCTCGGTGCCCGACACTAAGTCTATAGAGAACTCAACATCCTTGTCTAACGGCATCCCCGGTAACTCCTCGGGAAAGACATCCGAGAACTCAGCTATCAACGGATGTGGCAAGTCCTTCCCCACCAACAAAGCTCCATAGAATCCAGCCTCCGGCTCCGCTGCTCCTCGAGCAAACTCGATCTCTGGCTCTCCCGGCGGCCCAAAAAGAACTCTACCTCCTCTACAATCTATACTAGTATGGTGCCTGCTCAACCAATCCATACCGAGTACCATATCGTACCTCGGAAGGGACATTACAAGCAGACACGCACTCAAGTCCTGGCCTCCTAAGGTAATTCTCCGCCCCTTACAAATATTATTAACCAGGATAATGCCTCCTTCGGTCATAATCTTGCAAGTCCTACCCAAAAATTCAGCAATGATGTTGTGTCTAAGAGCAAAAGAAACAGACACAAAACTGTGCATGGCACCAGAATCAAACAAAGCGAAAGCAGGAAAGGAATCAAGGAGAACATGACCTGCCACAACTTCTGACTCAGGCTCAAACTCCTCCACTGCTAGTGCAAAGGCTCTGCCCTAGGGTGCCCTCTGATGCTGGACGAATCGCTGCTGCTGCGTCTGGAGTGGCTGACCCTTCGGCTGAACTGTCGGTCCCATCAGTACCCTGTCCTGGCCTCCCTTGGCTGCTCGAATAGGACAGCCCTTCAGCTAGTGGTCGGTCCCTCCGCAGAATAGACAAGCACGTAACCTCCTCCTGCATACGTCTCTGCTGTGCCCCGACTTTCCGCAGAAAGCACACTGCTGGGTCTGCCTCTGGCCCTGACCCTGCTGCTGATGAGCACGTGCTGGTGCCTGAGGCTGCTGCTGAAATGGCCTCTGCTGATGCTGAATGTGGGGGCGCTTGGCCGGTCCCGCACTGGAACTCGCCCCCATGGTATCACCGCTCCTCTTCAGCTTGAGGCCGAAGTCCTCCTCGGCAATCTGTGCGTCCATCAATATCTGATCGAACGTCGCGTCACGGCGACCCGAGGTGCGGGTGCGCACTGCAAGAATAAGTCCCCTACAGAACTTGCGAGCCTTCTGCCCCTCATCCTGGATCAGATCGGGAGCGAACCTGCTAAGGCGAAAGAACTCTGCTGCATACTCGTCCACCGACGAGTTCCCCTGCACTAGATCCACAAACTGGCCCTCCAACGCTGTGAAAGCCACGTCTGTGAAGAACTTCTCCTTGAAGAGCCTCCAAAAGTTCTCCTATGTCAGCCCTCTCACCAACGCACGAGGATTCGTGCGGTACCATGTCAGCGCAATGTCAAAGAATCGACTGGCTGCGGCTGAAACCCAAAGTCCTCTCGGAAGCTCTGCCAGCTCCATACTCTGCTGCACGTCCTCTAGCCAATCGTCTGCATAAAGGATGCCCTCCGTGCCCGTGAAGTCCCTGGAGCTCATCTTCCTAAAATCTAATACTGTTTCTGGCCTAGACTGCTGCTGGTACGGCTGCTGGCCGGTAGGGCCCTGTACCGTACCCAGTGCCACTCTCTCCACGGCTGCCAGTACAAGCTGATGCGAGTTCTCCATGCTCTGACTCAGCATCTCATTCTGGCGGTGTGATGCCTCCGTCTGGCGCTGCGATGCCTCTGCCTGGGCTCGCTGAGTCTCCATCATCTGCTGAAGGAGAAGGAACATATGGTGTGTATCCGTCGATATCGGAGGTGGTGGCGGCAGTATCCCTGGAACGACGACCGAAACCCTCTAGGGTGGAGGTGGTAGACCTCCCTGCGTAACTGCCACGGCCTCCGGGATAGTGGAAACAATAGAGATAGTCTCCTGAACTTCTTCCTCAGCCTGGTCAGATCTCTCGTGCAAGCTACTCGATCCAGTGGCCTGCGGGTGCGTCTTCGTCATCCTGGAGACGAATTGAAACAAAGAGATCAATATGGCACATAAGAAGATATTATCAAAGAAGGACAGTTAATTTTAATACAAGAAGAGTCGTCATGATAATCGAAAGATCAGAAATTTTCCTAGGTGTGATTGAGAAATTCTAGTAGTAATAATTAGGACCAAATTTCTAATAGCAGGCTCGTAGCAGCACTCTAAGTCAAGCACCACTACGAAAATCGTACTAATTGCGACTCTAATTTGGAGACCTGCATGGGCCACCACAAAAATGTGTCATGACCTGCACCCTGATTAGGGGCACGAGAAGCGGGTACGTCCAGCCTATGCCGCAGAATCGGCGGTAGAACACTGTATAGGTCTCCTAGAAAGTATATCATCTAGACACAATATATAAAGACATGTCATCTCCGCACGGAAGAATATAATCTCAACTCAATCACAAGACAACTAGGAAAGATAGGCACGAATATCAGATAGATATGGTGAATACAGAATGCAGAAATAAAGCAAGGTTACAACCATAGATAAGTCGAAGACATAACAGAAGGTCCCGAATAATATATGTATCAAAAGTCTAACATAAGCTGGATCGCAGTCCAGACAAACCTAGCTAATAGATCTAGAGAGGTGCACTGTCGTCTACTGGCTCCGAGGGTGTCAGCTGGTCGCAGTCTATGTCCTGACCATACCCATAGTAGGTAGAGCAGTCCGCATCTATGTCATCTGGATATATCATAACGGTATCCTGTCGGGAAAATGAACGAATACAACGCTGGCAACAAATTCCATAGTAATGACAAATGCTCTAACAGTCAATCATAACAGAGTACAAGATGAACATATCAAGATGTAAGTATAACAGGATATGTAAACTGGAAATCATGTCAAGGTGAATCATGCAGGAAAAGTAAGTTGAACTGTAATATGTGATTGATGTAATAAATGTTAAATGTACCTCGAATATTATAGCATAATGTGATCGGTAAGGGTCAAGATCAGGCTTCCAGCCGACCGACTACAAGTACGTGGACTCGGCCCGGCCGGGATGGCAAGCTATGGAGCAAGTAGTAGCACAGGTCAGACTATACCCATCGTGAGGTGAGAGTATAGCTATGATACAAGTAGTAACTCAAGGTGGACATTGATCACACTATCTATAAAATTCCCCAATCCCCGAATAGTATACGGATCTGGACATAGCACGTCATGACGCGGGATTCCCTAAGAGGGGAGCAAGTCCTCTTCAGGAATCAGTGTCAATACAAGTACAAGAATCAAGGCCAAGCAAGTACCAGTATCCCAAGAAATCCAGGAATGACATCTCATGACAGGAATCCGACAATACTAGTCCGTGCACCAATGTGTCGAGAATCAAGTAAACACAATAACTGAGCTGGTAGAGAAGATATCAAGACAAGTAACTGCTATCAGAGAATGTACTCGCCTGCTGTCCTGAGCTGTAGGGTATATCAATGCTCAGAGTGGTATCAGAGACCTAAAGATGAGATATTGCATGTTAATTAGGGTTTAACAGAGTTATGAATTATTTCTAATATATGATATGCAATCTAGGTCAAACTAGGTCACACAGAGTCACACTAAGTCAAACTAAGTCATGGCAAGTCAATCTAAGCCAAACTAAGTCAACTCTAGGTTATACTAGTCATAGCAAGTCAAAGCAAGTCAAACGGGGTCAAGGGTTGACTTACAATTGACTTTTAGTCAACTGGTCAACTCTAGTCAACTCTAGGTTAACCCTAGGTCAAACTGGTCAAATGTTGACTAACAGTTGACTTTTGGTCAACTAGTCAACTCTAGTTTGGATTTGGACCATTTTAGACAATGGGTTGACTCATTGTTGACTTTTGGGTAAAAAGTCAACTCTGGGTCAACCGAGTTGAAATTGGTTCAATTATGACATTTGTAGGGTGTACCTATCAAGACATCTAAGTTTCAAGTTAAACCGACAACCCGTATCCCGTAACTTGAATTTACCCGTTTACCCTTTATATAATATTTACCCTTTACCACTCTAACACTAAAGCCAAGTGGCCTTCCCTTAGGAGTTTCACTTCCGGCTTTCTAGGGTAGTAGGATACTAATCTATACTAACATTACCTACCAAGTTTCCTAGGTAAGGTGGACATCCAGTCCATCTTACGACTCATGTTGTTCAACTACCCATTACCTTGAGTATCGTAAGATACTCAATGGTATCGTGTGATACCATTCTCCTAACCTCAAACGAAACCCCGATTCTAACTTAGTAGTCTACCCACAAACTCTATTTCACATTAGCTAAGTCCTATTTCAATTTGGAAACGTTTCGACACTCGTATCTCAATATTCCCTTTTCACTCACCCTCACACAAAACACTCACACTCACTCTCATGACCCCACAATAACTCACTCTCTCACACACACATAGGACTATTTAGGGGGTTTATTTAGAGGGTTATATGGGTATTTATATAGGGTATATAGGTATATATAGAGGTATATACATGTATATATATAGGGGGTTTTGTAGGGGTCAAAGGGTCATGGGGGGCTGCCACTGCTGCTAAAGCTGCTGCTGCTGCATACATGCTGCTGCTGCTGCTAGCATGCTGCTGTTTGCAAGGGGGGCAGCAGCCCCTAATCCCCCCTACTGCTGCTATGAGCTCTTCTTCTCCTTCTCCTTCTCACCCCCTATTCTCCCCTCTATTCCCCCCTCTTCTAATCTCTTCCTCTCTAATTCTTCTCCTCTATCTCACTCTATATATATATATATATATATTTATATATATATATATATATATATATATATATATATATATATATATATATATATATATATATATATATATATCACACCACATATATATATATCACACCACACACACACACACACACACACACACACACACACACACATATATATATATATATATATATATATATATATATATATAGACTTTTTTTTGTGTGTCTATATATATATATATATATATATATATATATATATATATATATATATATATATAGACACACACAACTCATTCTAACTCATTCCTCCTCTTCTCTCTCTCTATATATATATATATATATATATATATATATATATATATATATATATATATATATATAGAGAGTTACAATGAGTTAGAATGAGTTGTGTGTGTCTATATATATATATATATATATATATATATATATATAAACACACACAAATACAAATAACTCTCCACATCCCATTTCCTCCATCTCTATATATATATATAAAAGCCCACACACACACATATAATACAAAATATGAAATTAAAGTGTCTAAAACACTTGGAGGCAAAAACTAAATATTCTTGGGGTATCCAACTTGGGGGAAAACACTAGGACACAAGCAAAACTCCTAACTCCTCCTAGGACATACCAAATGGACTCAAACTTGACACAAATAGGGACACAACCATAGAGATCAATCCTACTTGGTCAAAACTATTCTACATGATAAAGAAATAGAAATAGATGATAGTTTGTACCTATTGGGAGATGGATCCCAATACAAAATCCTCCGACACGGCTCCGACACAAAGTGAATTGTTTAGGACACACCTCTTCTCCTCTTGCTCCCAAAAGTTTGTAGAAGCACCACTTGAGGTAGAGGGAGAGATTGATGGAAGAATATTTGGAAGGGAACCTTGATTTGGAGATGAATCCAAGGGATTTGCCCTTCCTTCTTTGAAGAACACTTGGAGAAGAAGATGGAGAAAATTTGAAGTGTGAATGGGTGGAAAAATGGAGAGGGGGTGGCTGCCATATAAGGGGGATATTTGTCCCCTTGTATAATTACAAGTTTGCCCCTCTCCTTTTCTTTATGGAGGTTTTAAATGCTATTAGGGTTTGGGGGTTAGAAATGACCAAATAAATATCATAATTAGGTCTAACCACTCATGTGGGATTAGACCAAACTCCTAGACCTAAATGATGAGATTGGTAGGCCATGGCTAATTAATGTGTTAAGCGCAACTTAAGTCGAAATTTCTCGGAATCCCGAAACAAGTCGAAATGAGATGAAATTCGAACCCGACTCCTATAATCATTAAATATTAACATTCATGAAATAAAAAATCTCAAAATATTTTAAAATGGAAAATTACCATTTTACCCCTACCTTGAAAAAGTGAGGGTGACGGATACTCCATCATAGAAGGTTGGGACATTCTTTCTTTGATACTTTAAGTAAGTTGTATCCAGAGGTTTGTGCAAAAGCAAATAAAAAGAAATTAGTATGTGATGCGTGCGAGTTAGGAAAACATAGAAGGTTGGGACATTCTTCCTTTGATACTTTAAGTAAGTTGTATCCAGAGGTTTATGCAAAAACAAATAAAAAAAAATTAGTATGTGATGCATGCGAGTTAGGAAAACTTACTAGGAGCTCGTATGTTGGTATGGGTCATAGGAGCTCTTTTGCTTTTGAGATAGTACATTCTGATGTTTGGGGTCCATGTGCTATTAACACTATGAATGGGCACTACAAGAATAAAGGCTTTTCTTGACGGTGAATCCCCGTCAAGAAATGGGTATCTTGACTTTTGTGAATCCGTCAAGTAGGCCGGAGTCAAGAAAAGGGTCCCCCCTTTCTTGACGGTTGCTGGAAGGACTTTTCTTGACGGTTTTTGACCGTCATGTGAAGTACTTTTCTTGACTGTTTTTAGCCGTCAAGATAGCAGTTTTTAGAAACCATCAATGTAGGCAAAAACTTTTCTCGACTCCGGCCTAGATGACGATTATTAGCCGTCAAGAAAATCTTCAGTAAAAAGAGCAGTTGCAGCAGGATTGAGTTAATTGTTGACATTTTGTAACCGTCAAGAGAAGCTAAATTTTGTATAGCCAAAATTTTATTTATAATTATATATAATGAATCGAACACACACACATAATATCAATAATCTAGAAGCTATACACATCAAATAACTGTAATATCCAATTTTTATATTAACAAACTGTATTTTTCATACACCACAAACTTTCAACACATCCAACCACAAACATCAAACACAAGTCTAACCACAAACATCAAACACAAGTATGTATTTTTGTACATCTTAAACATCAAAAACCTATATTTATATAAGTCAAACCAGACTATGTAGCGAACCCGGAGCACATCCCTCCCATATTCACAGCACCTTCATTTTCCATGTAGTTCCTGAGAGAACAAGAGAAATATATTTAATCATTTACGTATACATGTTTGTATGAACTGATAACAACTGAGAACAAAATGAAATGGCAACAACACCTACAAGTCAACACATTAAACAAATTCTAGTCAAATTGAATCTCTGATAGCTGAAACTGTTCACAAAATAACCATTTTGTGAATCAAAAGTTAAGACTAAAGAACAAATATTGTGATATACATGTGTGTGTGCAGGAATTGCAAACAGTGAGTGACATGAGGGAGGAAATACAACAGCATAAATATCAATCAAACATATCCAAACCAAATTATGCATTGGTGCACCTAAGGGACACTTAATCAATCTCATAACTTATGAATTTTTTTTTTTAAATTGAAGGTTGTGTTGCCACAAACATCAAAAGATGTTCTTTCATCAGACCATATATATTTCCTATACTGTAAAATGAACATAGAAATGGACAAAAGGCATCATCAAATTTGTTTTTGGAGTATGAGGTTGCAATGTAGACAAATGACTAAAAAAAGAGATTCTTAAGAACCCTATGTATCAAACCCAGACGCACAGATACACACTGAAGAGCAAACCAAGCTACTAGAGAAAACAAGCAAGAATGTGTTAAAAGGAATTGTAATTGCAAAAACTGAAGTTCCTAATACCTATTTTGATCTCTTTCCTTCCGGCTTGAAGTTCATTTTTGCCTAAGGATCTTTGAACCACTCTATAGCTTTCGTCGCCGCTGTACAACCCATAGCCTGCGTAGACTAAGAATGGACATGCAGAAGTGCCATGAGCTACATTAGAGTAACAAGTCAAGTTACTCATAAGAAGTTTCATACAGAGAATACAAATGCAAGCTTAGTAAGGAATTCATACTAGGAAGGGTGCAACTAATTTTCCAAGAAAAGAAACCAACTCTTACTATTATGGCTATAAAATATATACCTTCAAGTTATCTTTGAATACTTCAAAAATAGATTCTTGACTTAATGTTACAGCCAATGGTATTTCCCTTCCAGTCATAAGTTTCCAGAAGCATGCAATATCTGGTAAACAACCCAATAATTTCACATCAGTCTAAAAATTGGAAGTCCATGATAAAAATAGCATACATAAATAAGGACAGGAAGAAATTTCTTCTAGCATAAGTTGACCAAAACTAAATTTCATGTCCATGATAAAAATAGCACACATAAATAAGGACAGGAAAGCTATATATGAATGCAGTATCAAATTGACATGGAGGTATCGGTCGGTATCGGATTGGGACATGCCAAACCGTATCGTTATCGGCCGATACTGTGAACTATGCTACAACCCATGGCAGGAAAATAAAACAACGGACTTTAAGTGAGAAGTTATCCCTTTCAGCTTGCCATTATAGTACACTACATTCTACTTGTATTCAAATTTCCTATCCTAATTTACTTGAAAACCCATCATTGGACTTCTCTTGCCAATTGCAAATGATAACTTTCTTATCCAAGGGCGGGAAACAATGGTCCAAGTCTGATTTTGATAGAGGGCTGCGATCTCTTTATGCATCTCTGCCTTAGCTATGGGGAAGGAGCCTAACTGCTTAGCTTTGTTAAATTTCCCCCATGCAATTCAAACAATAAAATTCCACGAAACCTGAGATGGAATATTATAGATAGATGAAGTCTTAAGGAATAACATTTGAATTATACATTTATACTTGCTTTGATATCATTAAATTACAACTGCATTACATATTGACTTAAGGTTGTCCCCAAAATTGCTACACGGTAGTTTCAAGAGAGAACCTTTAAATGGTCACTAGAGAAGTAGAGATGTGAGGTTGTCCTAAAAGCCAGCAAGTCCCAACCATCTGGTATCAGCTACATAAAAATCAAACTTGAGAAAGGGAATACCAAGTCAATGAGACTCCCACTAATGTAGGATCTAGCGAGGGTCAAGATGTACTAAAATGCCACATGCACTTAAAACGCCCTAAGATGTACTAAAATGCCAAACAACGAGACGAGAGCAAGGCAAATCTTATTATCTTCCTAAAAAGCTAGCTCAATTTTGGGCCAGGTTTTGAGAGCATGTGGGGAAACATTGGTGAAAGCTGCTTGTGTTGTTGCTTCTTTAAAAGCAACAACAATCCCAAACCAAGCCTAAGAGGTAGAGGGCTCTAGTAGGGATGACCATAAAGGCATTTACTTTGGTGTGTGTAAACTCTTCTGATAACTCTTATATGCGTAACTGCTCTCCTTGAAAGAACTAGAACATTAGGGTAATAATAATTATCTCCATGTATTTCTGTTTAGTTGAACTTGTTGTTCCTGTCCAAATTCTTTTAGTAGGTAAAGTTCAAAATGTACAAGTGGTAAAGCTAACATGAGCCATGGCTCTGAGCTCGTATTAGGTCTGATAGGGCCAATCTGCTTAGTCCGGCTTTGCTGGTGCAATTGGGACTCTCTCATCTGGTCAGCAGGACCTCAATCATTCCTCTCATTCTTCCCATTTCTGGAAGCGTCAACAAAGAGGAAAAAGGAATAGACAGACAGGTGAGCTGTTAAGTCTTTCCAGAATTTCAATAGGGCTTGCAAATCTGAATCTGGATCTTCCTCACCAATTGGTTAAAATTCAAGGGAACCAAGAGAAGACAAGTGTCTGATTTCATAATATATTATATTATTCGAGCACATTAGGTGTTCTTGCAGGTGTTAAATAATTTCTGCCAAAGCACTGGTCAATGGGTGTCTAAAATGTTCTCACAAAGAGAGAGATACATTTATGTGCGTGTGTATGCTCATGCAGGCACATATGCAGTAATGAACACATTGACTCTTTTTATTAATTGATCTGGACTTCTTATTTTGATAGCATGCTCAGATTATCATCAAAGATCAGACCAGGAACGCATTACAATGTATAAGCAGCAGAAATGCATCCCTAATAAAGGTAAATGAAGAACTTTTGATTCTATTGCAAAACTTAGCACCATAACCAACCTATTGGCCCTAATGTGTGCAGTCTTCTGAACTGGGAGCAGTATTTAACTCAATTTCATGCATTACTGGATTCTACAAGCTACCCTGAAATAGCATATAATTGAAGTGAAGGTGAACCATCAGTTAAATTACTTATAAAACAACTGTTAACATACTCGAAAATGAACATCAAACCAGCCTGCAAATCCAGATAATCTCGTCCGGTCTACATTGATACCTACCTCTATTGTTGTCGTCAAACAATCCATTTCCTTTATGATAGCAGGGGTCCCTACCATCTGATTGGGATAAAGGTTGTTCCACAATGATGTCTGAGTAAATAAAACTAATCAGAACAAAATGATTATGAATAACAAAAGGTTGTGAACCAATTAAGTACGTTTATCAAAGGAACTTAAAGAAGGGAAAGATAAATTGATGTAAGGACATAAATGTCCATCCAATACATGTAATGAACAACTGATCATGCATATTACAAAGAGCTGCAATAACAATAAAGTTACCTGCATTGCATGAATAAAAAAGATTATGTTTATGCTATGAACTAGGAGGTCGATGACTGCTACTAAATGGATTGTCAACAACAAATAGTCCTGCAGAGAAAGAAAATGAAAGTTGTCCACTAATAGGTTTGAGAGGTCTAGTGTACAGTTTTGAACTGCTAGACTGTGCCAGAATAGGTTTGTCCACTAGTACCTATGTATGGGAGTGAATAACCTATGTGTAGAAGTCTGTATCAGGTAATGTGTGTGTGTGTGTGCGTGCGCACTTTTTTGTTTACAACTACAATGTGTGTGTGTGCAGGAGATGAAAACAGTGAGTGAGTGATAGATGGGGGGAAATACAGTAGCAGATAGAGTATATAGCACTTGCAGGATCCTCTGCAGCAGCTCATGTGAGTTTCTATGTGTGTTAAGATGGTGAAACAACACATGTCTATAAGAGTGTGGGTTCATTATTATTAATGGAAGTAAGTAAAAACCATGGCGACAAATCTTACCTCAAAATGAGGTAGGAAATCTGTTTTAAGATAAACTCCAGCCGATGAGCAGTATATGTATCTTCATCAAGGTTTCTCCTCAGTTGCCAGTGATCTAGTTATGAGGAAGACTAAAAGGACAGAAGGAATACTATTACAAAATCATTCAACATAGCTTGCCAAAGAAGACTACATACTAACAAACCGACTGCACAGACTAGTTTTATATGAGGAAGGGGTCATGCCAAGTTATAATTTTCTTTTGATGCTAAGAAATAATTTTTTTCCTCTGTACCATCATCCTGCCAAAATTTCAAAGTTCCCCCAAATTTTTCATGCACTGATGCTTCCAAATTTCTAAACTTTACTAAAAGAAGTGTACCTCTGTTTTCAAATATGACGGCCGAACCCTCCTCTTGCATGAGGACCTTCCCATGCATAATGAGCTTGAGTCGATCCCTGGGAACCGGCGTTCGGAAGAGACCACGTACACCTCCGCACCTTGACTTCGTTCCTAGCGGTGGGTTTTTGTCCCTCGGACATGGATGAAGCAGACATTTAATCAAACAGGTGATGGGAAAAAGAAGAAAAACAACACTAAATCGAGTCAAATCAGTAAAACCCTAAAATTAAGTTCTTAAAAATGGGAGGGGGAGAGAGAGAGAGACTATGTCACTGACCTGTTTGAGTCCAGACTTGAGGAGAGTAGTATTGGGATCGAAGAGGGAGGGGCTTGGGAGGGCAGGGATCCAATCTTCTCCTTACTGCTCCCAACATTTTCGAGAAGCAACAAAATCTTCAATAAAATGAGAATGAAAAATTGATCAAGATCTTGACGAGTTAGGGTTTGGAGAAGAAAACCCTAATTTTCGAGATCGGATGAGGAAGATGAGCTCCCGGCTGAGTCATAGCTGGATCTCCATATTCGGATCCGGGTCGGGTCTTCTTATCCGAACCATATCGGAGGAGGAGAGGATGAGGAAGGAGAAGAGGGTGAGTTGGGGTTAGGGATTGGGAGACGATTCCTCGACCAAAGGAATTTTGTAGGTGCAGCCTTTTGTGCTTCGACGCCATCACCGTGGAGACGATTCCTCGACCGATTCCTCGATCGAGGAATGACCTCCTCTAAGAAATAGAAATGAAGAGAGGAAGGGAGAGCAAAGAGAGAGAGAGAGAGAGAGAGAGAGGAAGAGAGAGCAGATAGTTTTTTATTAGGGAGAGTTTACAAGAGATCGGAAAAAAAATTGTTATGCTCTCCAATAAAAAAAAAAATCATATCCGTCAATAGATATAAATATTTGAAATAATTATAATAATGGTAGCAAAAAAAATAGCGACAATTTTTTCGTACATGCATTACTTGACGGTTATCAACAAACCGTCAATATAAAAAATATTCTTTCTTGACGGATCCTTCAAAACCGTTAACATACATGCTATAAAATTGCTACAGTAACAAAAAAATGGCATCTCTTGACGTAAGTCTAAATCCGTCAAGATAACCACTATTGTTGACGGTTTTCGTCGACTGTCAACTTATAAACCGTCAAAAATCGTCATTTTTCTTGTAGTGGGGTATAAGTACTTTGTCTCTTTTATTGATTGTGCCTCTCGTGTCACCTGGCTATATTTGATAAAAAATAAGAGTAATGTACCTGCCTGTTTTCGGGATTTTTATAAGCATGTCCAGAATCAGTACAACACAGTTATGAACGTACTGAGGTCGGACAATGGAATTGAGTATACCAACAGGACACTTGCAGAATACTTATCAGCACACAGAATACATCAGACCACCTGTGAATACACACCGGTACAAAAATGGAGTAGCAGAAAGAAAAAATAGACACATTCTGGAGACCGCAAGAAGCATAATGATCGACATGAATGTCCCATAAAATCTGTGGGGGCATGCAGTATTGACAGCAGCTCAACTCATCAACAGTATGCCTTCGAAAGTCCTGGGATGGAAATCCCCATGTGAAGTATTACAAGGCAATAATAGTGGGATACTCCCATTAAAGGTGTTCGGGTGTGTGTGTTTTATGAAGGACAATAGGCCATCAGTTGGGAAACTTGACCCTAGAGAGGTCAAGTGCATCTTCGTGGGCTACTCAGCGACTTAGAATGGGTATTTGTGCTGGAGTCCAGTAGAGAAGAAGAAGTTCTTCAGTATGGATGTCCACTTTTGGGAGCATGAGCCATACTACCGTCAGGAGGGAACTTCACACAACATGCCTAATACTACTAGTATGATGCGAGAGGGGGAGATGGAGAACTTGGTGGTGACCGATTTAGAAGTTTGGCAAGAAGGCATGGTTGAGGAGAACCATGAAGGTGAAGCGGAACAGGGAGAGGAGATTAGAAGTGTTAGGCCTACGGCTCAAGGGGTTACTTACCTACAGCAGGAGAGAGAAGCAAACTGCAGGAGTAGTACCTACAGTGCCAGTGCCAAGTCCCTTGCATGCGTTCGTCCCAACTCCTGAGATACCTACACCACCACCCCCTTTATGTGATATCATTCCTCCTACACCACTTTCTGTACGGAGGACCACTTGCAGCAATGCAAAAAATCCTCTGGACATATATGGTTGGGATTTTGTTCAGTTTGTTTATTACGACCATATCTCTTCTTCTCATGGAGAATTTATAGCATCTTTGGATAGTATTATTGTACCTAACAATGGGCAGGTTGCCAAGAACGATCTAAAATGGAAAGCGGCAATGGACGAGGAGTTGGGAGCTCTTGAGAAGAATCACACTTGGGAGCTGGTGAGACTGCATGAGGAAAAGAGAGCAGTCGAATTTAAGTAGGTCTTTACCGTGAAGTAGAACACACATGGGCAGGTTGAGCGCTATAAAGCTCGACTAGTGGCGAAAGGATACAGTCAGACATACGGCATCGACTATGACGAGACTTTTGCACCAGTTGCAAAGATGAGCATTGTCAGGACCTGTAACACCCAATTTTCTAAAAATGAGGGTAATTTTAAAATTTTGTAATTATAATCATTAAATAATGATATCTAAATCATATTATGATTTTTGGTGATTTTTAATTAATTTAAAACTATTTAAAATATTGAAATATGATTTTGATGGTTAACTAGTATAACCCTAGAATTGCTAAGCCTAGAGACTAACCATGACCATGGGAGCCTAGTCATGTGATTAGAATGTCATATTACTACTTTTTAGCCTAGGGGTATTTGGGTCATTTTGACAAATTTGTGAAATTGTAATTTGCATTAATTAAATATGTGCTAATTGTTAGGTTGAGACTTGACCTAGAAACTTAGCCTAATCTAGATTAGCCTTGGGCTTAGTGTATTGATTAGGGTAACCTAGTCATGACAAGGTAATAATATCTAGATATTCTAGGTAAGATATTACTCTTAGGATATTTGTGAAAAAGTTAGCCTATGACTAGTTGAACCAATAGGACAGCTTGGAATTGGGTGGACAACTTCTAGCCACTCATCTAGACCTAAAACCTAACCCTAATTGATCTATGGCAGCCATCAAACACCCCCCATTCCTATAAAGTCTCATTAACAAAGCCCCTTGCCTCTTTTTACACTTGCTAAGAACCCTAAAAATTCCTCTCCAAATTCCTTCCCCTAATATCCAAATCAAGCCCAAATTGGCCCTAATCAATTGCATCATAACCCTCTACCTTAGTGGGAGCTAGTAGGGACTTGCTAGCTAGGATTGGAATTGTTTTGATCGATTGAAATTCAAAGGAGAACCCTCAACCTCACCTTTCTCATTGAGATTCATTCTCAATAGGTAAATCTCATGAAATCCTTGTAAAATTGTGTTTTATTTTTATAGATGCATGCATATAGGTATACCCAAGCTGTAGGGTTAGTTTGGTGCTAGGTAGTGTCAATTTCGTGTCTGTATCGGACACGTATCAGTGAATTTAACAACGTATTCGATGAAATGTTTGTGAGAACTAAAAGGTGTTAATTTTAGAATCTATTTGAATGGAAAATTAGGTTTTTAATTGTAGATTACAAATCTACTTGACTGAGTCGAGATTAGTGTGCTTTTCGTGTCCAAATCGGACACGCACCGCGCGCGCTGACACCGTTCAGTGTCCTGCTACCCGATCTGCATATTGGACACGACACGCCACGTGGCGGCATGCCACTTGGCATGGACCAAGGGGCAGTGTCTGAAAACACCTCCATTGAGTCTTGTATCATCTTGTGTCGTGTCGGGGGAGAAATCCTACGTGCACGGGTTTTGTACACAGACTGTGCGCATAGAATTTGTTCTCTGATACGGGCTTCCCGTATGGACATGACGACACTTGGGCTCGTGTCAGGGTCCTAGGCACGAAGCCCTATATGGGGCGAACTTAGGTACACGAGCATGTGTCCTGAATTGCCTCGGGTCGTGTACACGAGGACACGGCACGCGTGCACGAGCCTATGCACGAATTGTGCACCACAAGGTTCCTGTCTGTGTTTTGATGCATTTGGACACTTTGCGTCCACTCTAGTGGACACGAATGTCATCCCCTAGACACTTGACACATGGTTAACACACTTATATACCTGTTTGTGAATTTCAATGGTTAAATTTGAGTTTTCGAAATGGGAGGAAAGCTATGTATCGGTCGAGTGTAACTTGGGTTTTTTTATTGAACCTGACAGTTAAATTATGAACCATTCCTAAAATTGAATGCTAAATTAGTTTAGAATTTAGGTTGTATATGTATGTATAGTTGTTTGTTAAGTTCATTTGAGGTTAATGATAATTCTGAAATGGTTAAATTTAGTTTTTGAATGTGAAAGTTCTTGTGTGAGTATCTTTTATTTTCAGTTGGGTTTTATTGAAACTGACAGTGAATAAATGAACCCAATTCCCTGAATTTGAATGCTAAGTTTAGTTTTGGGATTTAAGGTGATGTTCAATTGATTGTTATTTTGGATTCGAGCATTGAACATTGATTTAATGAAGTGTAAACTGAAATGGTCCTCACTGAATTTCTGAGATTAAGTGTCACGACCCGCACCCGCTTTCCGGATACGAGACGTGTCCAAGCCAGCCTACGCCGCAGAGTCGGCGGTAGAACGCTGTCAAGCCCGCAAGAAAATAAATGCTCAAAAATAAATATTATTGCTCATTTACATTTCTAGATTTATTACAACATTTATGATTAAAGAAAATACAAGACTTTACAATTAATGAAATTGATACAATAGTTTTCTATTTCTAGGTTGTCTTCAGCATACCCAAGTCTTCCCCAGTGCTAAGAGTGATAGCGGCTAAACCTGAAAAATATTGGTTTCCAGTCAGGAATGGAACAAGTACACAAACCGACGGCAATGCAAAACACAATAGAATTAACAATACATGAAAATAGCATATGGAATATGAAAGCTAGTAAGAAAACTGATGACATAGCACGACAGAGGAGTAAATAAGGAAAAACTAATAAAAGACATCTATCTAGGTGGTGTGAAATATCTTTTTCGACATGTGAACGGCTAGGAGGTAAATCCGGCATCTACACGTGTCGTGTGCAGATGCTATTGTTCACGAATAGACATCATGGGAATAGTTCTGGGTAGTCCACATGTCTACTAAGATATTTCTCCCCCCAACTACTCCGTGTGACGAGCGTGTCAACAAGCAGCAAGATATATGTATAGACATGAAATGAAAAGACTACTATGAATCGGAAAGCAATCAGAAAGTGCACTTGCCTGAGGTCCTTAGCTGGAGAAACCAATAATACCATACCACTCAATGAGCCACAATCAGTCAACACATGTAGAAGTCTCCGGATGCTGAAATAAATAGTACCAACGTTCTCAGAATAGTAAAATTAGCTAGGATTGCCCGTCCTTAAGTCCAATTCTGGACACAGGAGCAAAACGGTAATTTCGGGCAAAAACGATGTCCGCCGTTGGACCCGCTTTGCACCGAAAAGCGTGCCAGAGTCAACGGTCTCTAAAGTCGTCAAACTATATGTCTAAGGATCCAGTTTTCCGATACGAACCCGACCGTATGTCCAAAGTTGGATTTCGGCGGGCTGTGCACAAAATCGCCCGTTGAGTAGAACTGCGGGGCCCGCAAAACGACGATTTTATCAACAGTCTCAGAATTGGACCAAACTTGGCATGCAAGACCAGAAAAACGATACGGTCCTGTTGGCGCAAGTTTCGTCTCGATCTGACGAGTGTGCACAAAGTAATTGGAGAATTTACAAAGTGCACGATACGGTAAATTTCGACGGATACGCATCAAATTCGTCGCGCACACGCGACCAATTTGAATTCTGTCAAAGTCCACACGACCACAAAGCCGTTACGCAGCTTTCGATCCTTTCGGTACGCGACCATGTCGTCCGGATTGGCGTGACGCACGTCGTGTGGAGCGTTTTCATGATTTATAAAACAGGTTTTTCGGTAACTTTGCAATCAAATTACTCATTACACTGTGAACGAACAATTAATCTATTTGAAGGGTTTTGTTGTCCTACATGTTGTCTAAATAACTGTTCAATTAGAATTCTAAATTGGTCGTTGGTTTGACCAGAATCGGCCTCCCAACATGGGTATTTGGACTGGGTTTTAGTCTGTCTGTAAGCAGGTTTTTTCGAGTTTTGGAACTCGATTCTCGTCGTGCACAATGCGTGTTAAAAGAATCTATGTGAAGGGGTTTACAGCCCTATGGGTTGTGAACGTACCTGAAGTCGCGGATCGACAAACGGTTTACCACGCGTTGCGAAAATGCGTCGCGAAGTTGGCCTCGCGTAGTGTCGCTGCTGTGTTGTCCAGCGCCTGAGCGTGGTTTGGCCGGCCTGTGGTCGGCCGGAGATGGCCCGCAGTGGCGCGCGCAGTTGCCGGAATGGTCGCCCAGGCTAGGGCGAGCGTGGCGAGGGAGTTGGGTTAGGGTTTTCACAAAATCCGGCTCTCGACTACTCTCTCTATTTCTCTTATATATATAGGCGTGTGTAATCGGGGGGACTCGGGCTGGTATTTGCCTGCTGTTGGGTTACAGAGCACGGGGTGTTCTGTTATCCTTGGTTCGATTTCGTTACCCTGGGCCCGGCTTGGTGGGCTGGGCCTGGCTAGCTCGGGAATGGTTTGGGCTTCTCGGGCTGAGGTGAAAGGCTATCGGGTTTTGTGATGCACAGCATTCGGTTTGTTTTCTTGACCCACTGTTCCCGCAACAGTATTGATGTTATATATATATATATATATATATATATATATATATATATATATATATATATATATATATATATATATATATATATATATATATTATCTATTTATTCGAATATATATATCTCATTATATAAACAATTACCTATGTATATTCACTATAAATTCTAAATATAAAAAAAATCGTAGAAAATTCCCAAAATATTTCTAAAATATTTCATATAATTTTACCTAATATGATTATAACAAGGCTAGTAGATAAAGTATCAAATAAGAGAGAAAGCCAGTAATTAATAGAAATACTAAAGTTTTATATAAAATAGAATAATAATATAATTTTTTGAATCCTTTATAACAAAACTAAATTGTAATCCTATAAATTTACAAGCTCAATATTTATATATACATATTATAAAACCCAGACACACACTTTCATATTTATGCAGATTTTAATATATTTTTCCTAGTAAGAACCAGGAAACTTATAATTTATAATTATCCATAAATAAAGTTAGCTAAATAATATTTACCTAAATTCTAAAAATTACCATTTAATTCAATAAATAAATAAAAATATAATTTGAAATTCCGGGAAGAGGGGTTACATTAAGGGTTAATTGAAAACTGAAAATGAATGTAGTTTACTGAATTTAAGTTAAATGAAATACCTGAGATTTAAATCATGTGAACTGAATTGGGTTTTGATCTTAAATGTTAAATGATAAACCTGAGATTCCTGAGAATTTTAGTGAGCTTCTTAACTGAGTTTTAATGTAAAATTTGTTGGATTAATGTTGAATGTGTAAGTGAGTTGATAGGGATTTGAATGGTTAACTGAGATTGGTTCATTTGTAATACCTGAGATTTCCTTTTCACTGAAGCCTGGAATTTCAAACACTGATGCTTATACTGATTTTCTTAGTTCCATTGGATTTCTGTTTTCCCATATAGCTCTCTACACACAACCACATGTGCACACAACTAAAAATGGGGACTGGAATCAGTGAATACACTATTTTTCTGAACCCTGGACACACCACTACACACCTATACATTTTTGAACTTATATAGGTAATGTGGTGAATGATGAGATGTTAGCTAACATGTAAACTGAATTACACTTGAAAACTGAACCTGAGAATGACTATGTATCTACACACACACTAATTTTTCTTCCATGTACACACTAGTTTACCTACACACAAATCTGAGATTCCCTCTTCTTTTCTAAAAACTGAGAACTCACATTGCATTGTGTAAAGATTAGATGAGTGCCAAGTTAAATCCAGTTAAGGTATAGTGGAATGCTAGTTTCAATTCAGTTTTCACATGTGAACCATGCCATGTAACCCTCAACTTTTTATTCAATGATAGTTAAATTCATATTTAGCAATATGTTAACAATTGCATGGTAAATTTCAGTTTGAGCTGAATGTAATATGAACCCCTTCCTTCAAGTTGAATGTTAGTTCAAACTTAGTTTTATGAAATATTTACCTGTGTGCAAAGTAACCCTTAACCCCTTAAATTGAATTGTTGGTAAAATTCAAGTTAGATAACATTAGTACTATATGTTGCCACACTAGTTGAATGCTAGTTGATTTCAGCTTTTCATATATGTCGACAACCATGCCATGTTAGCCCTCCTCTAAATGATTGCCATGATATGTAAATGTATACTTGTTAGCTTTGTGCCATGGTAGTGTAACTTATAATTAGTATTTAATTTCCCTTTTTGTTGTACACCTCCATGTTCACACACACATAACCTTCTCTAGCCCTATATATATATATATATATATATATATATATATATATATATATATATATATATATATATATATATATATATATATATATATATATATATATAAATATATATATATATATATATATATATTTATATATATATATATATATATATATATATATATATATATATATATATATATATATATATATATATATATATATATATATATATATATATATATATATATATATTTTTTTTTTTCTATATATATATATATATATATATATATATATATATATATATATATATATATATGTAATTTATATGTGGCATATCATATAGGCCTAAGTATAATATATATATATATATATATATATATATATATATATATATATTTTATATATATATATATATATATATATATATATATATATATATATATATATATATATATGTGGCATATCATATAGGCCTAAGTATTGATGAATGCATGTATATACATTTGACTTCCTTTATACACTGTATGTTGAGTGCCATGTTATATAGGTATAGCCTATATATGCCTATTGTATATAACTTGTATTTTGTGCTTGTGTGACTTGTGATTGGTGTGTGCTTACTAGGATAGACTGGTTAGACTTAGTGAGTCTTGTTTGGGTTAGGCTTGACCTAGTTTGACTAGTGTAGTTGACTAGAGTTGACCAAGGGTTGACTTTAGTCTAGATTGACCCTAGACAGCATGCAGATGCATTGTACATTTTATTTATCACCTCATGTATACATCTTGACTTGTGTTGCTCTAAATAGGAGTCAGATACCTCATCTCGGGCAGTATATTCTCACAGACCTTCAGATACCAGGCGAGTACATTCTCTGACCGTTTTATACTTGCTAGAACTTATATTCCTGCTCTAGATTTACTTTACTTGTATGCTGTCACGTTGGTAACACGGATTGGTACTATATGGATCTTTTCATGAGATGTTATCCCCCTCAGGAGCATCAGGTACTTTATGTCTTGTGCGTTTCACTTACATCATGTATCGTCATGCTTCACTATTCATGTTCACTCTGGAGTCGTATGTACTCTCATGTTCACAGAGCCCCCATGAATCAATTTCACGTGTGCTCTCATCTTTGGGCAGTGAAATCTTGAATCTTAACGTAACATGTTTGGATCCTTGTGTATTGATTGGGGCTGGGGGAGTAGAAATAGCTTGTGAATAATTCCAAGTTGTATAATCATAAATCACCTCCACCTGTTCACATGTCTAGCTTGTACTCTGATTCACTAGTCACTGATAGTTCTCTACTTATAGTAGATATTTATATTACAGATATCTTTTTTACTTCATGTACATTCTTTCAGTTATTCATATATCGTACTCTATTACATATTTATTTTCTTCTGACATGATATGAACTGCGTGAGATGTATTGTGCTCGCTCCTTTCCTGACTGGACCTGTTGATATATTACAGAGGATGAGGATGAGGCTTTCTGCACTACCTATTATGGAGCAGCCCTAGACGACACTTGCGAGCTGGACTCTCAGGAGGACCCATCTCTAGCTGATGTTATCACCCCTACTGCCTAGACTAGTTTAGTTAGGCTTTATCTTACTTATGTTGTCATTTGTAATTGAGTTGTATTATGTCTGTTATTGTGTCATTTAGACACTTAGACTTATTTCCCTTTCTGTTTGTACTTCCTTTAAGATTTTCATATTTTATGACATCGTGCTATTTCTGCCTTAGATGTGATTGAGACTGTATTTTGTATTGTCACCTCCACTCGGAGTGTATGTACTGTACAGGTACCTTATATTGTTAGATGTTGTGACCTAGGACAGCGTTCTATCGTCGATACTGCGGCGTAGGCTGGACGTACCCACTTCTCATGTCCTTACTCTAGGGTGCGGGTCATGACACATTTTTAGTGGTGGCCCATGCAAATCGAGATTCGCATTAGTACGAAGCCGTGGTAGTACGACGATTAGTTGTACTGCTGCGCACCTGTGATAGAATATAGGAAGTAAGGTATTAGAATGAGAGGGTACTCAATCACAGTTAGAATTCCTTGAGAGATTCCTGGGATGACCCTTGAGAATCTTATTTGAACTTCAAAATTCAAATCCTTTTCTCTTGTTTTGATTCACCCTTACTCCTTTATATTGAAATTGATTTTGATGAATCGTTGTTGATTTTGATTTTTCTTATCGAGATGAATTTTATGACCCGAGTTATGGTATCTTCTGATAACATATGTTGATGAAAATAACAGGGATAGTAAAATGTCTACTTGGTTATGGAGCCTAGAGTTTATCGCAGCTATATTAGCTGGCTTGGCAAGAATATAGGGGCCTGACTTCGAATGTATATATCTTGATCAAGAGATTTGGAATTTCTCGCAGCTATACTAGTCGGCATAGCGAGGATTCCAGACGACATGATCATAGAGATGCATACCCCAGTTATGGACTCTACCGTTCATCGTAGCCTTGCTTACTAGCGTGGCGAGTATTCTGAGTATCATGATTTTGGACAGACGCATGTGATTATCAGATTATATCTTGAAGGTTTTAAAGTATCACCTCTTTCATTTCACTTCTGTAAAAAAATTATTATCCATCATCAAATAACTTAGGAGTAGGGATAACTTTAGTTAACTAGTCTAATTCTTAGTAGAAATTCATTAGTTATAACTCTTTCTTAGTATGATGATTTAATGACTTGTGATTAGGCCTTTATCTTAGGGATGATAGTATAGCCTGGCTTTAGAGTAGTGACCCTTGTAGCTGGTTCTCCGTTGTTTATATTTACCAGTTTTCATATGGAATGATAGACTGCCTTATAGCCTTTGATGATTGATTTACCCTTACCTTTTTTTAGTATGGCACCCATGACCCGAGCCCGTCGTCTGAGAGCCGCTGCAGCTCCGAATATGACTAGGAGCGTGCTCCCACCTCCTATTGCTCAGGAGGTAGTGACCCCTCAGGCTGACCCGAGGGTAGTGGCACCTCCCGCCATCGAGGAGGTGTTAGCATCCTCACCAGAGAGTTTCTCTCTACCACCTGCTATTCAGGAGATAGCTGTAGACTCATCTGAGACGGAGAGTCTTTCTCCGCCTCCTCCCCTGCCTCCAGGAGCGGTACCCCATACCATACCCTCGGCATGTTTGTTTCCTGACGGAGCTCAGATATCCAGACTTCTCCAGGATGTGTTGGAGGCACAGAGAGTTCAGGATGAGATCCTGAGGGAGCAGGGCCACGGGATCCAACTGCTGTCAGATTTGGTACATTCAGAAGGGGAGCCTAGTTCTAAGAGGACGAGGAGCAGTGTATACCCAAAGCCCCATGAGCACCCAGACTATCAGCCTAGACCAGCCTATCCAGTCCAGCGACTCCAGACTCCTGTCCAGCAGAGGCCAGTTGAGAGAGTACCTACCTGTACTTTCTGTAAGAAGCTTGGACATTTATGGGACTACTGTAGGAAGAGAAGAAGGATGTGCCTGTTATGTGGGTCAGCTTCACACATGCTGCGAGACTGTCCTGCTATACTTATCCCAGCCAAAGCTCCGCCTTCAGAAGGGAGTTCCAGCCACCAGACCTAGTTGGAGGTGAGTCCTTGACCTATACCTTAGCCAATCTTTGATAATTGATGCACCCTACCATATTGTTGTATGTTTTTTTGATACCTTATGATTGCTTTTGATCTAGTATGACTAGAATGGCTAGATGAGACCTCAGACTGATACCACTTACCAAAATCCTATATGTTATCTTTCCAATTGCATGATTTAGATAAGTTTTCTATTGACCTTGATTGTTGGGTTTTGACCTAGAAGGGGTACGATCATCTTAATTTTGTGGACGAAATTCTTCTAAGGAGGGTAGACTTGTAACACCCAGTTTTCTAAAAATGTGAGTAATTTTGAAATTTTGTAATTATAATCATTAAATAATAATATTTAAATCATATTGTGATTTTTGGTGATTTTTAAGTAATTTAAAACTATTTAAACTATTAAAATGTGATTTTGATGGTTAACTAGTGTAATCCTAGAATTGCTAAGCCTAGAGACTAACTATGACCGTGGGAGCCTAGTCATGTGATTAGAATGTCATATTACTACTTTTTAGCCTAGGAATGTTTTGGTTATTTTGACAATTTTGTGAAATTGTAATTTATATTAATTAAATCTGTGCTAATTGTTAGGTTGAGACTTGACCTAGAAACTTAGCCTAATCTAGATTAGCCTTGGGCTTAGTGTATTGATTAGGGTAACCTAGTCATGACAAGGTAATAATATCTAGATATTCTAGGTAATATATTACTCTTAGGATATTTGTGGAAAAGTTAGCCTATGACTAGTTGAACCAATAGGAGAGCTTGGAATTGGACGGACAACTCCTAGCCACTCATCTAGACCTAAAACCTAACCCTAATTGATCTATGACAGCCATCAAACACCCCCCAATAAAGTCTCATTAACAAAGCCCCTTGCCTCTTTTTACACTTGCTAAGAACCCTAAAAATTCCTCTCCAAATTCCTTCCCCTAATATCCAAATCAAGTCCAAATTGGCCCTAATCAATTGCATCATAACCCTCTACCATAGTGGGAGCTAGTAGGGACTTGCTAGCTAGGATTGGAATTGTTTTGATCGATTGAAATTCAAAGGAGAACCCTCAACCTCACCTTTCTCATTGAGATTCATTCTCAATAGGTAAATCCCATGAAACCCCTGTAAAATTGTGTTTTATTTTCATAGATACATGCATATAGGTATATCCTAGCTGTAGGGTTAGTTATTTGTCACCCCCAGTTTTAAGGAACAGGGGTATTTTTGTTATTTTGTACTTTTGAATATATTTGAAATTTATTTTATTATTTATGATATTGTTTTGGGGTTATTTGAGTAGGGTTCGAATTTTAGCTCATTCCGACTTGTATCGGGAACCCGGGGTAGCGTAGACTCTGATCGGGATCCAGCTGGAACCGACCAACTTGTCATGACCAAACCCAGATATTTATATTTGACTAATCCCATTTGATTTTAGTGGGATTAGGGATTAGAATTTGATTTAGAACTTGAAATTAGGAGTTTTCAAGTTACCATTTTGACCCCAACTCAAACCACTCATTTCTTTAACTTAGAGGGCATTTTCGTAAATTGCCAAATGTCCCCAACCCTCTGAGATGTGGCCGGCCATGTATGGAGCACCCCCTCTCCTTGCTTCAATTCAAAGCAATCTCTCTCTCTCTTTATTTCATTTCTTTCCAAGCTTCTTCCCTCTCAAGAAATTAATTAGGTATGCTTTTAAAACCTTTATTAATTCTCTTTTGCATTTATTTCCTTCACCATAAATGAGGTGGAGACCACCCTCTACATTTTGCCCATAGAATTTGTAGGTTTTCCTAGAAATCTATGTTGGCACATTTTATTTTGATTATTAACAGCATCTTCGGAGTTTAGTTTTCTGCGCCTTCAGATACATATCCTCTCAGAAGCTCAACTCATAAAGTCTTTCCGTTCAAGAGCATCCATCCTTCGCATCAAAGATTGAAGCAGCTACCGGCGCTCCTTGCATAAGATGGCGTCCTCCTGCTTAGAGTTTTCGTGTCTGCACAAGTCTAGGCATATCTGTAAACACCTAAGGACGGATGACAAGTAAAGAACAAGTCAGAAATCAAATACCTACAGAGCGGCATACCGGCGGCATGCTTCAGCATACCGACGGTATACCGTTTTTAGAGTCTAGAAAGTTGCTGTGACAAATTGTCGGCATACCGGCGGCATGCTTCGGCATACCGACGGTATACCAATTTTTGTGTCCAGAAAGTTTCTGTGACAAATTGTCGGCATACCGACGGCATGCTCCGGCATACCGACGGTATACCGTTTTTAGCGACCCAAAAGTTGCTGTGACAAATTGTCGGCATACCGACGGCATGCTCCGGCATACCGACGTTATACCATTTTTAGCAACCCAAAACTTGCTGTGACAAATTGTCGGCATACCGACGGCATGCTCCGGCATACCGGCGGTATACCGAGTTTTAAATATTTGGTTTTCGAATTGCTCTGACTAGCATTAATGGCCGCATTTAATGCTCTCAAATGGTCATTAATATGACCGTTACTATTCGGCCGGTATACCGACGGTATGCCGCTGTATACCGACGGCATGTCGGTCTGCCTGTATTCAGAAGCATTAAATGCCTCCAACTCTTGGTTTCTCTATAAAAGAAAGCCCTCTCTCTCTTGAGGACTTTACCAACTCTAGCCATAAATTTTCCATCAACCAAGAGCTCCACCATTAATACTCTTCAAGCTTTTCATTGTCATACTCTCCCAAAGTGATAGAGTATTTAAGAGTTATAAATTTTGATCTTCACGTGTTAGAAGATCAACAAGTTTCTCTTCTCATTTATTTGAAGTTGGCAAACCTTCGTAAGAAAACTCGTGTGTTGAAGTTGGCGAGTCTTCGGATCCAAACTCGTGTTGAAGTTGGCGAGTTCTTCGGATCCAAACTCGTGTGTACTATTTGACTAAATAGTAGGTTTAAGCCGGAGAGAGTTCCGGGACTGGATTGCCTCAAGAGAGGATACCAGGATACATCTTTGTGTTTGATCTTCTCTCTCTTTACTTTTATTTGTCATATATTGCTTCTGCTGCACTAGTTTATTTTATTTCCCTATTCACTCCCCCTAGGGTTCTACAATTGGTATCAGAGCTTTGTTCTCTTGATTTGGATTTACACCCTTTGAGTGATCCATGGCCTCTAACCCTAGTATCAACACCTTCCACAATGAAGGACACTCCACAAATAGGCCTCCCCTATTTGATGGAACCAACTATAACTACTGGAAGATTAGGATGAGCATTTATCTAAAGTCTATAGAATTCGATTTATGGGATTGCATGATAAATGGTCTTCCTACTCCTTCCAGAGCTATTGAGGATATTGCTTCTGACACCCTTCGGGACACACTTACTGAAAATACCAAAAAGCTTGCGAGTCGAGATGCCAAGGCAATGAATGCTCTTTACTGTGCTCTCGACAGTAGTGAATTCAACCGAATCTCTACTTGCAAGACTTCCAATAAGATTTGGAAGTTACTTGAAGTCACACACGAGGGAACTTCACAAGTGAAGGCATCCAAGATTAGTAGACTCACGCAAGAATATGAGTCCTTTAAAATGAAGCATAATGAATCTATTACTTGTATGTTTACTCGTTTTGGTGACATTATTAACCCTCTCTCTTCTCTTGGAAAGGAATATCCTGCTCATGAAAAGATAAGAAAAATTCTTAGAGGATTGACGAAAGCTTGGAGTCCTAAAGCTACCGCAATTATTGAGGGGAACGATCTAACAGTCATGAACCTTGAGACCCTCATGGGTAAGCTAATGACTCACGAGCTCGACATGAAGGATCAAGAGGAATCCTCCACACAAGAGAATGAGAAGGAGAAGACCAAAGAGAAGGAGAAGACTCTTGCTCTCAAAGCAACAAAGTCCTACTCCAAGGATAGCTCCGACGACAATGAGTTGGACGACGATAAAGAAATAGCTCTCACAGCTAAGCACTTCCGGAAGTTCCTAAAATTCAACAAGGCCAACCGCTTCAGAAGGGACAATGAAGAAGATCCGACGTGCTATCAATACAGAAGACCCGGACACATCAAGAGGGATTGTCCGATGATAAGAAAAGACTCAAGCAAGTACGAGAAGTCTAGAAAGGGAAGCTCGTCCTCCAGAAAGTTCGCCAACACAAGCATTTGGTGTGAAAGTGATGCAAGCGACTCCGACAACGACAAGGAGTGCAAACACAATGCCAACGTCTGTCTCATGGCAACCGATGAGGTACTTGATGATCTCTCCTTAAATACTCTTACCTATGATGATTTGGAGAAAGCCATTCTTGAATTGCATGAAGAACACAAAGGTATTCGGAATAAATACAAGAAATCTCTTAAGGAGGTTGAGGCTCTTCAACTCGAAGTAGAGAGACTCTCAAGCATCATTATTGATGTGAATGGAAAATCTCCTGCTTCTGACACGGATAAAATAGAGTCTTTGCGACTCAAATTTCAAGAATATCTTGACACCATCAAGAAAAAGGATGATGAGATTCAATCCATGAGAAGCTCTTATGAGTTTGTTATGCACAAAGTTCAAGATGCTAATAGAAGAGAATATGACACTTCTATTAAGTATAGTGATCTTCTTATTCAGTGTAAGAAATTTGGTAATAAGGACACTACTCACATGCATGCTCCTAGACATCTCCACACTCATCACAATGCTAGGCATACTTCTCACATGAACACTACTCACAAATCCTTTCCTAACACAAGGAAAGGACCTTTTGTTAGGAAAAACACTTCGCACCATGCTTTTTTATTATCATCATCACAATACTAATGCTAGAGCTCCTCACACTAGAGTTTCACATATACATGATTCTCACATATCTTCTTCTAAATCCTCTATGATTTGCAATTACTGTGGCTTGCATGGACATACGACCAATTATTGTCATACAAGGAAACTTGTTGACAAGAAAGTTTTTATGTGGGTTCCTAAGACTAACCCTCAAGAACCCATAAGATCATGGGTACCAAAATGTTTATCTTCAACTTATGTTGTAGGTGAAGAGTCCTTCTCATGCTAGAAGCAAGTGGATTCTCGATAGCGGTTGTTCACGGCACATGACCGGGGATGCTTCATTATTTACAACGTTATCGATGAAGAAGGAAGGACACGTCTCTTTTGGTAACAATCTCAAAGGTCACATTATAGGGAATGGTAATATAGGTTCCCCTCCTTATCCTTGTATTAAGAATGTGTGTCTTGTTACTAATCTTAAACACAATCTTCTTAGTATTAGTCATCTTACCGATAATGGTTATGATATTAAGTTTGTTAAGCTCAAATGCTTTATTACCGATAGTTCTAATGGATCTATTGTTTATGAAGGAATTAGAGAAAACAATATCTATGTTTTATATCTTGTTGAAGATACTAACAATGACAGGTGCTTAGTTGCTAACAATGATGAGAGTTGGCTTTGGCACATGAGGCTTGGACACGCCAACATGGATACCATCTCTCGCCTTGCTACCAAGAAGCTCGTAAGAGGACTCCCAAGTATCCCATTCAAAAAGGATATGGTATGTGAAGAATGCGAGAAGAGTAAGTTAACGAAGTCTTCCTTCAAATCAATCAACTCTGTGAGTACTTCTAGACCCCTTCAACTTATCCATATGGATCTTTTTGGGCCTAGTAGAGTTGCTAGCCTTGGAGGGAAGCTTTATGCTTTTGTTTTAGTTGATGATTTTTCAAGATTTACTTGGGTTATTTTTCTTGCTTGCAAAAGTGATACTTTTCGTTAATTTGTTGCCTTTTGTAAACGTGTTCAAAATGAGAAAGATTTTTCTATTAACAAAATTAGAAGTGATCATGGAGGAGAATTTGATAATGCTGATTTCAAAAGATTTTGTGAAAAGAATGGTTTTGGACATGATTTTGCTTGTCCCCGGACTCCCCAACAAAATGGTATTGTGGAGAGAAAGAATAGAACCCTTGGCGATATGTCCCGGGTTATGTTAAACCAATATAAGCTCCCCCAATATTTTTGGGCGGAAGCCGTTAATACGGCATATTGTCACGTTATTAATAGGGTCTTGATTAGACCTATTTCTAAGAAGACTCCTTATGAGCTTTGGTTTGACAAAATTTCCTCTATTGAATATTTTAAAGTTTTTGGTTGCAATTATTTTATTTTGAATACCAAGGATAACCTAGAAAAGTTTGAAGAAAAAGCCTATGAAGGAATATTCCTTGGATACTCTACTCATAGTAAAGGTTTTCGTATTTTTAACAAAAGAAGTCTTGTTGTCGAAGAGTCAATCAATGTCTCTTTTAATGAACTCAACTTTCTACATTCTCCTCTTCAGAGGATATTGATGATATCTCGTTTGGGTTGGAGAACTCCTCGATTAAGGATCGTCCTTCTTCATCTAACAATAAAGTTGTGACCCCATCAAAAGAGTCTCCTCCTCTCGAGCCTCCTCAAAAGGATCTTCCAAAAGAATAGAGATTTGTCACCAATCATCCTAAGGAGCTTATCATTGGGGATCCTTCCTCCAGTTTTAGCACAAGATCCGCCACTCGTGATCTTTGTGCAAATATGGCTTTTATCTCTCAAATAGAGCCTAAAAATGTCAATGATGCTTTCCTTGATGAGTTTTGGATGATAGCTATGCAAGAGGAGCTAAATCAATTTGAGCGAAGCAAGGTTTGGGAACTTGTCCCAAAACCTAGCAACCATCCCATTATTGGAACAAAATAGGTGTTTCGTAACAAACTTAATGAAGATGGGTTAGTGACTCGTAACAAAGCCCGATTGGTTGCTCAAGGCTATAACCAAGAGGAAGGCATTGACTACGACGAAACCTATGCTCCGGTTGTACGTCTTGAATCCATTCGTATGCTTTGTGCTTTTGCTTATTTTAATGACTTTAAGCTATTTCAAATGGATGTTAAGAGTGCTTTTCTAAATGGTATTATTAAAGAGGAAGTTTATGTTAAACAACCTCCCGGCTTTGAAGATTTTCAATTTTCTAATCACGTGTTCAAACTCCACAAAGCCCTTTATGGCCTCAAACAAGCTCCCCGTGCTTGGTATGAGCGCCTTAGCTCTTTTCTTGTTTCTTACAATTTTTCAAAGGGGAAAGTTGACACAACACTTTTTATTAAATCCCATAATGGCACTCTCTTATTGGTTCAAATTTATGTCGATGATATTATTTTTGGTTCTACTAACAACACACTTTGTGTAGAATTTGCTAAAGTTATGCAGGAAGAGTTTGAAATGAGTATAATGGGTGAAATTTCCTTCTTTTTGGGTTTACAAATCAAACAAGGACCCAAAGGAACCTTCATAAATCAAGCGAAATATACAAAGGACCTCCTCAAGTACTTCGACCTCGACTCATCCAAATCAATGAGGACTCCTATGGCCACAACGACAAAGCTTGACAATGATGAAGATGGCACATCGGTCGACATTCGTAAGTATAGAGGTATGATCGGTAGCTTACTTTATTTAACTGCTAGCCGTCCTGATATCATGTTTAGTGTTTGCTTATGTGCACGATATCAAGCCAATCCAAAGGAATCACACTTGTGTGCCGTTAAGCGCATTTTTCGTTATCTCAAAGGCACCATTAACATGGGTCTTTGGTATCCGAAATCCTCATCCTTTGAGCTTCATGGCTTTTCGGATGTGGATTTTGCCGGATGCAAGATTGACCGAAAAAGCACTAGTGGCACATGTCAATTCCTCGGAAAGTCTTTGGTATCGTGGTTTAGTAAGAAGCAAAATTCTGTTGCTCTTTCAACCACTGAGGCAGAGTATATTGCGGCTGGTTGTTGTTGTGCACAAATTCTTTAGATGTCACAAACACTTTTAGATTATGGCATTTCTCATTTTTGCACCCCTATTAAATGTGATAACACTAGCTCAATCAATCTCACGAAAAACTCGATTTGTCACTCACACACGAAGCACATTGAAATTAGACACCATTTTCTTCGTGACCATCAACAAAAAGGAGATATTCGTCTTGAATTTATTGATAATACCTATCAATTAGCCGATATTTTCACCAAACCGCTCCCGGAAGATCGCTTCACCTTTCTTAGCCGTGAATTAGGCATTTTATCTTTTGATACATAATCCCTCTCAGCCGGCACACCGACGGTATACAGCGGTATACCGGCGGCATGCCATTTTTCGATTCAGAAT
Organism: Iris pallida; assembly: GCA_029216955.1. Lineage (NCBI taxonomy): Eukaryota > Viridiplantae > Streptophyta > Magnoliopsida > Asparagales > Iridaceae > Iris > Iris pallida. The sequence continues at coordinate 10,439 of JANAVB010016982.1, read as the reverse complement.
TAGGTTCTGTTTCGAAACTCGGCATACCGTCGGTACACGTCGGCATACCGTCGGTATGCCGGATGGAGGCGGACAGGATTTTAAATCCTCTTCTGGGCCCACCTTTATTTCTTCTCCCTTTATTCTCTCACCCTCTTTAAATTCCCTCACATCAATCTCTTCACTATTAATTACTCCCTCACTACACCATAATAGGCATTTTGTAACACTTTTTTTCTCAATTCGTAAAGGTTATTACTGTTACATTTGTGTAACAGTAATTACCGTGACAACAATAAAATAACTGTTACTAAATAATATTATTATATTTTTGTATTTAGTTTATTGTTGATAACAGTAGTAACCGTGACCAAGCAATTGAAAAGGGTTACCAAATTTTCACTTTCCCTCCTTTTATTTCAGATCCCTCCTCTGCTACCCCTTTTAACCAAAATAATATTAGTACCTCTCTTCATCCGCATCTTAAAAAAAAGGGAGCCAGAGAAGCTCATCCCAAGCTATTATTTTCTTACTCCCATCCATCCTGAGCCAAGCCTCCGCAGCCGTCGCCCTCATCGGTGCCATCGCCACTGCCATACCACTATCACCGTTCCTCCTCCATCAAGCTAGCCCCGCTCCGCGCAAACCCTAGCCAGAGGAGAAATACGTAGGAGATTCACAGCTGAGCTAAGCTAGCATGCTAGGGTTTCACATCTCCTCATTTGATTTTAAAAGTTAGGGTTATGGTTTTGATCTGTGTGCTTGTTTTGAACAGGGATGTACACTTGTCGGAGCTATCGAGGAAGTAGTCATACGTTGCACCCTCTTAAATAGTACAAAATCCCTCTTTTCTGCTCGATTTTTATTAGGGTTCCTTTGTCGATTTGATCGATTTACATGGTTTCGATGATCAAAATGTTGGCTTGTTGTTTTTTGATTTTTGTAGGTTTGTGGTCAATGGCTTTGAAGCGGATTTTGAATGAATTGAAGGATTTGTAGTATGATCCTCCTATTTTTTGCAATGTATGTCTAAGACTTGATCAATTTTATTTTTTTAGTTTTGTTTTTGTGACCTATTTTTGTTATTTACATCCATTTGTTTGGGGGATGGAATTGAAGAATTTTGTGTGTCTAAGACTTAATCAATTAGAGAGTACCTAGTTTCTAGAACCATAATTTATGAATTATCAAATTGACCAGTGTAAGCGGCTCATGGCCTCGCGCTCCCGGAGAGGGAGGTTAGGGTGCTCGTCCACGGGTTCAGTCTGAACCTGGGGTCGTTCAACATGAAGGTGCATGTCATCATCACTATCTTCGTCAATTGCGGGGTGTCCTTCGGAGGAGGGGATGATTACTCCATCGGTGCGGTAACGGTCACGAAGGCCTACTATAAGCAGGGGCTCGACTTCCTCTGTGCGCTCATCATTGTGCTCACTACTCAGGTTCAGTTTCTTTTTCTTATTGAAAGTTGTCACTGTTACGATAACGTCTTCTCTGAAATCACATTCAATCGAAGCTATTGAAGCACGTTACTTGATAATGATATGTTTTTCTCTTATTTATATACTTTTCCTATTGTATAATAAGCTAGCAATGTCTTCCCTTATCCAATTATTGTCCTCTGATCCAAAGCAACAATTTGACATCTGCACAATATCAGAATCACACATTGATAGATATCCACACAGAGTACATGCCAAAGAATCTGTTCCAAGTCCCTTAACATGGATAGTTCAGTCCCATCTACATCCAATTATTTGTGCACCTAGAAAAAAAATTGTCTGATGGAGAATTCCTTCAATTCTTCTCTTTGGTTTCTCTGTGGAACTTGTAAATTGATGTTAGGAATTGAGACTCAGTTGAAGTTGTTCATTCATTTAAGCTTTGATGCCAAATAACCAGATGTATATGCTGCCTAGGTTGCTTGTTCCACTTTTTTGTGTGGCACACTGGCTAGAAATTGAACTGGAGCTTTCAAAATAGTGGAGGAACACAAGTTCAAGATATTCCAATAACATTATCATGATATCTGAGTAAGACTAATGTCTGACTTGCTACTTGGGGCTTACATCTCATGTGAAATTAACTTCTAAATTTTTATCCCTTTGGTTGTATTCTTGTGTGGACTTTTGTTATTAATCAGCAATTCTATTTTTTTCATCTTTCAATTCAGTATGACAACAACATAATTACTATAAGAATCATAATAGTTACATTGATGACGATGAGTTAATGAAGTGATTAGCATGAGATGGACAACGATCTGAGAGGGTGACCTGCAATAAGTGGGAAATTTGATCAGTTAAAAAAAAATTGGAGGAGACGAAGGTAGCATTCCAAGTTGAGTGACAGCTGCAACAAAGAGTTAAAGTTACTGTCTTGAATGGGACTGCCATAAAGAGTAATGCATGTGAACAAGAAGTATAACATATCCAGATCCAAATATTTGTACTAAGACTGATCAGATTATGGTATGGTCCGCCTCATTTTCATCAACAGCAACTAGATATCTTTAATTTAATCATTATTTTCTGTAGAGTCTGAAGTCTTTATTCATCTTCACCATATTTGCATGAATAATTGTCTGATGGAGAATTCCTTTGTTGTTAACTCTGATACTAGTTTATAATACTAGCTTCCTATAATTTTCAAATTTTACTGCATGAGTTATCATATTATTGTCTTAAATTGTAGCGATGGAGTTTCTGTTCTTTCAGGGATTGAAGTAACTGCCCGTGGTCTATCATTCCTTCCTATATTTCATTTCGAAATAGGAAATTTAGGATTGTTTGTTTTTACTGTCTTGCCATTTCCATTCCTGTTTTGTGTTCTTCTATATATTTTTGAAGACCAGAACTTTTTAACCTAATCATCAGCATCTTTATGTGCACATTCTGTTTTGATATTTGCTAACATTTCCAAACATATGTTATTTTCATTTATTCCTTTTTCTTTCAGTTCTTATGGCTTTTAGCCTTTGTTTATTCTTTTGATCCCTGTTACTGTTTTGTTCTTTTACATGGTTTTTAAAATACTTCAGGATAGTGAGCAAACTAAAATGCACATGATGTTACTACATCTTCATTCTATGTTGATCAGGTAGGCTATGGTGTAAGTCTTCCAAGTCCTTTAGGATATATGTATAACATGCACTGCCTTTGGCCTTTTGGGCACTGCACCTGATATTATCCTGATTTATCTGCAAATGGCTTTTATTGAATAATTAATTGCATTTGACAGTCTATAGGCTTCTTAATAAGGTTTTTCTTCTTCATAAAAGATCTACAAAATCCTTGTGGAGTATCCTGTAAATTGGAAACTATTGAAGCACTTATGCTTGTATAAACAAACACTTGGCAGATTTTCTGATTCTGTTTTGAATCCTTAATTTATTTGGATAAAATATTGTAAATGGTTAATGTCGTTAGAAAGTTTGGACTTAGGCTTTAGCCATAGCAGATTATATATACTATATCTGTACTATCATAAAGAATTCCAGAGATCAACAAAATTGGGTGCTTATACAGTTTTCTTATTTGTACAGAGACGATGAACATTTCTATTATACAAAATTGTATTAGTACAACATATATGGTTTTATTGTAGTTTACTAACACTAGATTTCAAATTGCAACCGAAGAATTTGAAATACACTGAAATGAAACTTCTTGGTTCCTTGCCTGCTGTTTAGTGTATGGAGCAGCTTAGCCTATTGTTATGGCACTAGCTGCCACTTGATGCTGATCTTCAGTTTTTCTGCTAGTCACTTAATGTCATTACTTTTTAATGTGGTTGCTATCTTCTGAATTCTATTCTACAAATATTTTCCACTTCCCCTACAGTAAATGCTTCTTGTACATATCTAAAGTCTTCTTAGTGTTCTATTCAACTTCCTTACACTATGTATGTATTGACAATCCAACAATGTCTTTATTTGGTGTCCACCTGTTCCTATTAACAGCTTATTTTGATGCATCTTAATGATATTGGTTCTAGTCTAGTGTCTAATTCGTTTGACAGGTTATCTAAATTGTAGCAGAGATCACTATTCATATGAGAATTGTAGCACTAAAATATTATGTAGTATCATAGGAGTGTCGAGTGATTGGCATAAATATGGATGAGCGCAGAAGATGGGAGATGCTGTGACTAAGTGCAGTGGGCTTTGAATCAATAGTTCCTTTCGCCTAGTGAATTTGAATATCTAATGATGCCATCATTGTTTTGTAATATATATATCTTCTGAGATGGTGACACTGGAAGTATTTCTTTTATAGGTTGGTCCCTATGATTCATTGAAGGAAGTAGCTATAAAGATATTGCAGAATGATGTGGCCACAGTTCCTATCATTCATTCACCATCGCAGGATGGATCATTTCCACAATTATTACATCTTGCATCTCTTTCAGGAATTTTAAAATGTAAGTGTTTCTTGATCCATTTGAATATTTTTGAGTGTCTGCAAAATTCATTATACAGTTGTTAACTTAAATTAACCTAGTTATATACTCTCAGAGGTTCTCGAATCCTTCTTTCTGTTCCGTCGAGCAGTCTCTTAATTTTACATTATGGTACTTCTCTATCTTTTGACAACTGGCATAACTATGCTTTAGTTCTAAAACCTGTACAACCTTTTTCATTTTGGCCAGTAGACTTTAAGGTTACAAGTTGTTTTTTCCCTCACATGTATGCTATATATGCTCTTTTCAGGGTTGTGGCTCTTCTGTAGATCTTCTGTAAATTCTTTGAACTTATAATTACAATATTAGCAAACTTCCTAGACTGACACCACACTTCCTGACCATGCCATCCTCCAAGTTCTCCATCATTTCATCTTCTATGTGGCGTCGTGCCAGAATCACTAATCTGCAGGTCCCGTAACCCCATCCTGTTATTCATCTTTGTCGATAAAAGATTTCTGTCCAAATTTTTTTACCAAACAAATAATATTAAGTAAAAAAAATATTATAGACTTCAAGAAGAACAGAAGTTCTCAAAAATCCTTATAGTCTAAGTATGTGCAATGCCCTTACCTTGCATGACCTATTGGTAACAGAAACAACAGTAAAGTTATCAATATATATCTTTGCTTGGTACTGCAAGTTCATAAAAGGTTATGTGAAATTTTTAATCTGCCTTATGAAGTCTTAGTAATATTATCAGAAATGTTTCACCATCTCTTCCTTACAATGCATATTGGAGTAGGCATTTTAATCTTAGTAATATTATCAGAAATGTTTATATATACAGTGCAAAAGCCGCAATTTCATACTACAAATCTTCTTCTCTATTGACAGAGTACGTAAATGGCATGCCAACATCTCAGGTACAGACAAGGTATAAAGGTTTTCACATCCAAAGAGTAGAAGGATCCCATTTATTTTTAATTTATATAAGACATAAACAATGATTTAACTGTCTTGTTGAACTTGTTGGGAGTTATTTAAATTAAAGTTGTGTTTTATTACGTACGGTTGCATACTCGTTATGTGATTTATGAAAGAGTTTTCTTGATGAAGTTGCCTCATCTTTTGGTTACTTGTAGGGAAAAGATGAAGTTGATAACTTACAAGATCAAGAAAAGATGTTAATGGAGCAAAACCATGCCAAGAGGATGGAAGTTCAGAAACTAGAGAATGAGCATAATATTCTATGAGCAGCTGAAGACATGGCATTTGATGATCACTATACCAAGGAATGTTTCCTTATTAAAATATTAATGTATGGATGCTATTGAACATCCTGTGGTTTAGTTGCTTATTAATCAAATATTATGTGGTTTAATTACTAATTTGAATGGTTGAATTGTTATTCGAAATTATTTGGTTTTGTTTCTAGTTTGGAATGGTTGAATTGTTATTGCAAATTATGTGGTTTAGTTACTTGCTCGGAATTGTTATTGAAAATTTTGTGGTTTAGTTATTGGTTTGGAATGGTTGAATTATTATGAAAGTGAAATATTATGAAATTGGATATGTGTTGTTTATTGTTTAGTTACCAGTTGAATGTAGTTTTTTTTTAATTTAAATAGTCAAATTGTAATGGCTATAACTGTGACAATTAGTGGAGAATAGTAACGAAAAAAATAATGTAGTCACAGTAAAAACTGTGACAAAACAAACTAACTGCCACATTAATAACTGTGACAAAACAAACTAACTGCCACATTAATAACTGTGACAAATGGAATATTGGTCACGGTTACAACCGTCACATAAATGGACTTCTCTAACGGTTATAACCGTTACCACAAAAATATTTGTCACGGTTATAACCGTGACCAAAACAAATATTTGTAACGGTTATTACCGTTACCAAAACAAATATTTGTAACGGTTATTACCGTTACCAAAACAAATATTTGTCACGGTTATTACCGTGACTAATTATTAACCACGCCCAACTAGTAACGGTTATTACCGTGACGAAAAATAATTGTCACGGTAATAACCGTGGGTAATCGCCTATTATGGTGTAGTGGGCCTCATCTTTCAACTTCTTAACCTCCCATCCTATTTATTATCCTTCTCTTCAAATCCCCCTTTTTCCTCTTCTTTTTACTCCACCTTCCTTATTTCCAACCACCAACCTTTCACATCCCCTCTTTACTCCCTCTATATCCGTTCCCAAACCTCATTCAAATTCCAATTTATCCTTTCATCTCCCCTCTCTATTAAAACCCCTTCTTTTCTATCTCTTCTCCCTACTCCTCTATCATCCTCTCCAAAACCCTAAAACCTTCTTCCATGGCAAATCCGAAGCGTCCCCGCTCCTCCTCCTCCTCTTTCTTCAACCCCTTTACCCCGGTGGCGCATCCTCACGGGTATGACCAACGGGTCTTTACCAATTCCTTGGCGGCCGAGCTATGGTTCCAACACTTTAATCATCACAATATTTTCAAGGGACGGACGATAAATTGGAACCTCTTCCCCGGTCACGTCTCCTTATTTGACGAGGCCGGCCTCTCCTCTCTTCTTCGACGTCAAATACCCGTCTACCCCGCTGCCGTCCGTCTATTCTATTGCAACTTGGTCCCGGATGACGACCACCCCGCCATTCAGTCCATGGTAAATGACCGTCACTTCCGTCTCACGTCTCGGGACATCGGGCACATCCTCGGCATCCCGGACAAAGGGGAAGCATTGCCATCATTGGCTGCTCTTCACTCCTTGACGGCGTCACCCTTCGACGAGTTCTGCCGTATCATCTGCAAGGGCCCCAACCCTCCTGCCATCCCGGCCCTCTCTGCACAGCTGGAGCCGTTTTACTACGAGCTCCATAGGATAGTGTGCCATACCCTATTTCCTAAGGACGGGAACTACGACGCCATTACCGGGGATGCCCTCGTCTGCATGTATTATCTCTATGCCCGGAAGGCCTTCTCCTTCCCGAAGACTCTCCTTCTGCTCTTCCGGCGTGTCATGCCCGCGGGAAAGCAGAACCTCTACTACGGCTCCCTTATCACTCTCCTTCTGGAAGCCCGGCAAGTTGACCTATCTCTTTGCTCCTCGGATGACGTCCCCTCCTATCTTGCTGTCTCCCGTTCTCTTAGTGGCGCCTCTACTTCACGTGCCTCGTCTTCCCAAGAGCAACCGGCATCTACTCTTGTTGCTCCCACATCTACTCCTCCTGCTTCTGGCCGATACATGCCACTGACTCAGCAGCACTTCGTACGCATGGCCCAGGCAGAGGAACAGATGAGGGCTCATACTCATGGCCTTGGGAATCTGATTCAAGCCCGCTTTCATGATCAAGCTTACTTTATCCAGCGCACCATACAAGACCGGGACATGTATCTGGATCTCAATCTCCAAGATCTTATGTACCAAGGTTCGCGCTTCTCTGATCCCAATGCCTATGGGTTCATGTACCCGGACGGCATTGATCCCTATGGTGCCTTTCAGCAAGCTCAGGATGGTGGTGATGATCCGGCGGACGAGTAGGGGTATCTTCCTTTTGGGTGATGGTCTAGAATAATGTGTGGTTTGGTTATGTTTGTTTGTTTTTAAATTCTATCTTTTGTGGTCCTTCGGGGACCTTTGAGTGGTTGATCCTAGTACTTTGCAGTCCTTCGGGGACTTAGGTTTTGTTTATCTCTTGATATCAGACTCTCGTGGGGAGAGTCATTTTATTTGTCTTTTGTAGTAATGAACATATTGCATGTATTACGCTATCACTTTCATATATAAATACATGCTGTTTATTCTATACTCTTGTTCTCACTATTGCAATTTTTTTACAATATTTGATTTCCCATCTTTGACTAAGTGACAAAGGGGGAGAAAACGTATTGAGGGGGAGTTGTCTTCCTACGGGAGAGCTACTCCCTGAAAATGCTATCTCTCTATTTTGTCAATTATCAAAATGGGGGAGATTGTTGGCACATTTTATTTTGATTATTAATAGCATCTTCGGAGTTTAGTTTTTTGCGTCTTCAGATACATATCCTCTCAGAAGCTCAACTCATAAAGTCTTTCCGTTCAAGAGCATCCATCCTTCGCATCAAAGATTGAAGCAGCTACCGGCGCTCCTTGCATAAGATGGCATCCTCCTGCTTAGAGTTTTCGTGTCTGTACAAGTCTAGGTATATCTGTAAACACCTAAGGACGGATGACAAGTAAAAGAACAAGTCAGAAATCAAATACCTACAGAGCGACATACTGGCGGCATGCTTCAGCATACCGGCGGTATACCGTTTTTAGAGTCTAGAAAGTTGCTGTGACAAATTATCGACATACCGGCGGCATGCTTCGGCATACCGGCGGTTATACCGATTTTTGTGTCCAGAAAGTTGTTGTGACAAATTGTCGGCATACCGACGGCATGCTCCGACATACCGACTGTATACCGTTTTTAGCGACCCAAAAGTTGCTGTGATAAATTGTCGGCATACCGACGGCATGCTCCGGCATACCGACGGTATACCGTTTTTAGTAATCCAAAACTTGCTGTGACAAATTGTCGGCATACCGACGGCATGCTCCGGCATACCGGCGGTATACCGAGTTTTAAATATTTGGTTTTTGAATTGCTCTGACTAGCATTAATGGCCGCATTTAATGCTCTCAAACGGTCATTAATATGACCGTTACTATTTGGTCGGTATACCGACGGTATGCCGCTGCATACCGACGGCATGCCGCTGCATACCGACGGCATGCCGGTCTGCCTGTATTCAGAAGCATTAAATGCCTCCAACTTTTGGTTTCTCTATAAAAGAAAGCCCTCTCTCTCTTGAGGACTTTACCAACTCTAGCCATAAATTTTCCATCAACCAAGAGCTCCACCATTAATACTCTTCAAGCTTTTTATTGTCATCCTCTCCCAAAGTGATAGAGTATTTAAGAGTTGTAAATTTCGATCTTCACGTGTTAGAAGATCAACAAGTTTCTCTTCTCATTTGTTTGAAGTTGGCGAGCCTTCGTAAGAAAACTCGTGTGTTGAAGTTGGCAAGTTCTTCGGATCCAAACTCGTGTGTACTATTTGACTAAATAGTAGATTTAAGCCGGAGAGAGTTCCGGGACTGGATTGCCTCAAGCGAGGATACCAAGATACATCTTTATGTTTGATCTTCTCTCTCTTTACTTTTATTTGTCATATATTGCTTTTGCTGTACTAGTTTATTTTATTTCCCTATTCACCCTCCCTCTAGGGTTCTACAATCTAGTTTAAGGATTTAATTGGGGGTTTTTCTTTAGAGAAGAGTATATATGTATATATATGTGTGTATATATATTTATTTATATGTATTTGAGTGTGTGTAGAGAGTGGTGGTGGTGGTATTGGTGTCATGAGAATAGTGGTAGTGGTGTTGAGAGTGTGTGTCTGTATATATATATATATATATATATATATATATATATATATATATATATATATATATGTGTGTGTGTGTGTGTGTGTGTGTGTGTGTGTGTGTGTGTGTGTGTGTGTGTGTGTATAGATATGTGTGTGTGTATGTAGATATGTATAAGGAGGAGAATGAGAAAGAGGAGAATGAGAAGGAGAATAGGGAGGAGAATGAGAGGAGAATGAGAAGGAGAATAAGGAGGAGAATGAGAAGGAGGAGAATGAGGAGGAAATGAGGAGGAGAATAGGAGAGATGAAGGAGAATAAGGAGGAGAATGAGAAGGCGGAGAATGAGGAGGAGAATAGGGAAGAGAATGAGGAGGAGAATAGGGAGGAGAATAGGAGGAGAATAAGGGGAGAATGAGAAGGAGGAGAATAAGGGAAGAATGAGGAGGAGAATAGGAAGGAGAATGAGGAGGAATGAGAAGGAGGAGATTAGGGAGGAGAATGAGAAGGAGAATGAGAAGGGTAAATGTAGGAAATAGGGTATTGAGAGATATTGCGTTTGACTTCTAAGATGGGATTAGAAATAAGTTGTCTGGTAGGTAATGACTATATGAGGGTAGTTTAGGCTAGTCTGACCTCCGTTGACCAAGAGTGGACTTTTGAC
>JANAVB010016981.1:0-66270 GCA_029216955.1 Iris pallida | reverse complement strand
TGGTTGGTTAAAGACTTATACTTTGGATTTATTGGTTGGTTGAGTTGTGGAATCCTATTTAAAGTACGATACGAAAATCCTTTCCAAGTTTGAGTCAAATAAAACACCAGGTACAGAGGTTGACTTCACTAGAAAGCCGGTCTTAAAACTTTGTAACTTCTTTTGTGAGCTTTCTTAGGGTAAAGTGCAAAAAAACCCTCGTTAAATATGTGCCTTTTGCACTAAAAGACCTTTTAGAATTTTTTGTCAGTTTACCCCTCCTTAGATATATATCCGCTCGATTAGGCCCCTCCAGCCAATTTTAAAAAATTTATACCAAAAATACCCCTCCCCCCTCCGGCGGCGCCGGCGCTGGCGAGCCCCCCCGACCACCCCCCTGCCGGCCCCCCCGACCCAACCCCAGCCCCCCGACCGCCCCCCGCCGGCGATCCCCCAGCCCCCTAACCCCCCCGATCCCCCCCCTCGACGGCGATCCCCAGCCCCACCCTCCTCGCCGGCGAGCGCTCCCCCGACCCACCCCCTCCTCCTCCCTCGCCGGCCTCGACCCCCCCCCCTCCTCCTCCTTCGCCGGCCCCGACCCCCCGCTCCCTCGTCAGCCCCGACCCCCAGCTCCCTCGCCGGCCCCGACCCCCTGCCCCTCCTCGCCGGCGAGCGACCCCCCGCCCCCCCCCCCCCCCCCCCCCGCCCCCCGCCCATCCGCCTCCGTCGGGCGAACACAGCCGAAGAAGGAGGGGAGGGAGGGGTAAAATGGTCATTTGGGGGCAAAATGAGCATATTTCATACTTTTGGAAATTTTAAGAGCATGGGGTCTTTTAGTGCAAAAGGCACATATTAACGAGGAGTTTTTTGCACTTTACCCGCTTTCTTATGCTCGATAACCAACTGTATTCTGATAGAGGGTTGGATGATTATTATGATGCTACATTGCTTAGAAGTAGTCTATAACAATATGTGGATTATTATGATGTTAGTTCATTTACGTAGAGCTAGGTTGGGTACGGATACCATACATATTCAAAAGGACATTTTAGAAAATTTAGATTACGGTACAGAAAGAATCCACCCAAAGAAATGTTACTTCTCATATCTCAATTATGTTTGGAACGATAACAACCATGCCAAATCACTTGGGTTCACTTTGGAGAATAGATATGTGTAAGTTTTGTGGAAGAAAAAATGAAAATACTATTTGATTGTAACGTTCGTTTTTACATTTTAAATAGGAAAGCAAACACCAATTTATTGCATAAAAATAGGAACAAAATATGAAATATAGGAACTGAATATTGAATGAATTCGTTCCTGAAACCAGGAACTCTCCATGAAATCAGTTCCTAAGAATAAGAACATAATTCTGTTACAGTAAACAGTTCCTAAGTTTAGGAATTGAATTTTGTTACACAGTAGCAAAATATTTTCTACACTCACCCTCAAGTTGTGAGTAGATATTTGACAATCCCAACTTGCTAATTAATGCATCAAATTCGGTTTGAACAATCCCTTTGTGAATAATCTGCTGAGAAGATGGAACAAATGGCATGCAAATGATCCCAGATTCGAGCTTTTCTTCAATGAAATGTCGGTGACTTCTATATGCTTAGTCTGTCATGTTGAACTGAATTGTGAGCAATGCTTATGGCAGCCTTGTTATCACAATACAACTTCATGGGTGGTGTTGAAGGCCGCCTCAACTCTGAGAGTACTCGTTGTATCCAAAGTAACTCACAGACTCCATTTGCCATAGCTCTGTACTTAGCTTCGGCACAGCTTCTTGCCACTACATTTTGTTTCCTGCTTCTCCAAGTCACTAGGTTCCCCCACACATAAGTGCAATATCTAGTAGTCGACTTTCGATCTGTTTTTGAACCAGTCCAATCTGCATCTGTAAAAGCTTCAATACTCCGCTGATCATTTTTCATGAAATAGAACCCTTCTTGGTAAATTTTTTAAGTATCACAATATTTGTATGTTGCCTCTAGGTGTTCATCTCGAGGTGAATACATGATGAACTGGCTGATGAGACTTACTGCAAATGTTATGTCTGGTCGTGTATGGGACAAATATATTAATTTACCCCTAGTTTTTGATATATGGTAGTGTCCACCGGTTCTCCTTCCGTGACTCACCTAACTTGACATTTGGGTCAATTGGAGTATCTTGGGCGACACCCACTCATCCGGTTTCGTTTAGCATATTCAGAATGTACTTCCTTTGTGTCACCACAATACCTTTTCTAGACCTTGCAACCTCCATACCCAAGAAATATCTCAAAGGTCCCAAGTCCTTAATCTCAAATTCCTTAGCTAGATTTTTTTGTAGCTGGTTTATCTCTTTAATGTTATCTCATGTCAGAATAATATCATCTACATAAACAATTAAGACTGCTACCTTCCCATCTTCAGAAAACTTCATGAACATGGTGTGATCTGTTTGAGCCTGTGCGTATCCTTGGCCTTTCACTGATCTAGTAAATTTCTCGAACCAAGCTCGGGGTGACTGTTTTAAACCATACAATGACTTCTTCAATCTGCATACTCTAGTTCCAAACTTTTCTTCAAAGCCCGGAGGTGGAACCATGTAAACCTCTTCTTCAAGATCTCCATTGAGAAAACATTTATTACATCTAATTGTTGCAGTAGCCAGTCTAGATTAGTTGCCAGGGATAGTAAAACTCTTACAGTGTTGAGTTTGGCTACTGGTGCAAATGTTTCTAAGTAATCGATGCCATAAGTCTGTGTGAACCTTTTGGCGACCAGCGTGCCTGTATCTCTCAAGAGTTCTATCCGAATTATACATTACCGTAAACACCCACTTGCACCCAACAAGAGTTTTTTCTTTAGGCAGATCCACTACTTTCCAGGTCATGTTCTTCTCAAGCGCATCCATCTCTCAAGAATTGTCTTCTTCTACTCGGAACCTGTAAGGCCTCCTGTATAGTTTTTGGAATCTCCACAAGGGATAACTGAGTGATAAATGATGAAAGAAGGGTGACAATTTTTTACAGGACACAAATTGAGACATAGGATGTTGAGTACATGATCTAACACCTTTACGAATAGCGATAGGAATATTCAAACATATGACTCAAATAGATCTAATTGTGTGGTACCTGGAGTCTTGGACCTGTTATGGTTCGGACTTTTGGCCATGTAAGGAGGTTTCGGCTCTATTTCTCTGACCTGGATAATTTTGAGAAAAAACTTGCCCAAATATCTTGTTATTTCACGTTGTCTCTTCTTTTTGAATGATCAATCTTATGCGGCGACATTATGGATTGTTCATTTTTTTCCGAATTTTGGTTCAGAATTGCTTCAGAATTATCTGGTTGGTTTGAATTTTGATGTACAACCATATTTTCGTTAAGATTTAAAATCAAATTTTATTTAAATCAGGCTCGATTCCACTCATAACAAAATGCTTTCGCGAGTCTTTTAAATTCATACTTGAATCTTCACATACTTCTCCCCTTGAAGATGAGAACTGAAAAACGATTTGTTCTCAAAAAATGTAGCATCCATTGTTACAAATATTTTTCTTGAACATGATCAAAACACTTAAAACCTTTTTGAGTTGTGCATACCCCAAAAACACACATTTTTTGCCCGTTGTTCTAGTTTGACACAATTTTTTTCATGAACAAACACAAGACATCCAAAAATTTAATTGGTAAGTTGGTTGATATGCGTGCGTGAGGAAAACAGTTTGAAAGACAACTAATAGAGTAAGAAATTTTAGAATTTTAGAAGGCTTTCGATTTATCAAATATGTGGTTGTTAGGATGGCGTCTCCCCAAAGATATTTAGGCACGTTTTTAGTGAATCGCAAAGCTCGTGCTACATCGAAAGGTGTTTATTTTTCCTCTCAGCAGCACCATTTTGTTGAGGGGTTTCATTACAAGAACTTTGATGAATAATTCTCTTTTCTAAGAAAAAGTGCCCTAATATCTTATTAAAATATTCTTTCCCAATATCACTTCGAAAAAATTGTATTTTTCGTGGAATTAAGTTTGTACTATGGTATAAATTTTTTTGAAGATTCCTTCGACTTCAGATTTTTCTTTCAGCAGATAAATCCAACTTAATCTGAAATGATCATCAATGAATGTAACAAACCATCTTTTTCCAGAAAGTGTAGGAGTCCTTGAAGGACCCCACACATCACTATGTATAAGTGAAAAAGGTTTTCATGGTGTGTAAGGTCGTGGGGGGAAAACAGATCGTCGTTGTTTCGCTAACACACAAAACTCACATTGGAAGGAACATAAATTTTTATTTAGAAATAAAGTTGGAAACAACCGTTTTAAATACTAAAATTTGGGTGGCCTAACCTATAATGCCACAACATAATGTCTTGATCACTAGAAATAGAGACGGATTCGAAACAAAATTTGAGACTAAGTTACTTGAATTTGATCCATATTCGAAAAAATAGAGGCCTCCACACTCCTTAGCATTGTCAATCGTCCTCCCGATGTTAGGTCCTGAAACTCATAAGATGAGAAGAAAAATTAATACGACAATTTTGTTCACTTGTTAACTTATTGATAGACAACAAGTTGCAGGAAAGATTGGGAACATAGAGAACATTATGGAGAATTAGAAAGGGTGACAATTTTATGGAACCTACTCCGGCAATTGCCGAAAAAGATCCATTTGCAATCCGAATTTTTTATTTCCTGCACAAGTACTATAGGAAATACTCTGCCTTCACTCTGATTGAAATGCTCTGCCTTCACTCTTCTTCTTCAGATGGGCTGGTTTTCTATGGATTTTCCAGCAGTTTTCGATTCTCTTGAGTAGTCACACCACGATTTTTTCTTCCTCTCCCCTTCGCCATTAGGTCCTCGGGAGACCATAGCAGAGCCTTCGGGTTCTGAATTGCTGGCAGCCCCTTGGTTCATCATCACCCTCTTTCGTCCTTCTTCTTATCGAACCTCAGAGGAAATCTCACGAATGGAGGGTAAGATTTTCGTCCAAGTATGCGTCCTTTCATCTCACAAATGGAGGGTAAAGATTTTCGTCCAAGATGCGTCCTTTCACCTCATCAAGACTTGTATTGCCACCGACGAACATGAACACTCGGTCATTTCTTCCTTTTTTCGTGCACAGTCATTGAGATTTTCCCAAACATCATCATAACACTGGTCTAACTCTTGCCAGGGATGAGCATCTCGTTATAGAAGGCTGTCACGTCCCTATCTCCTTGTTTGGATTGCCATAGTCTTGATTTCAGTTCAAAGGCTTGAGAAGAATTTTCCAAATCTGAGTAGGTTTCTCTCACAGCATCCCACACATCCTTCGCAGTTGGCATGAACAAACCGCTTTCCAATAGATGGCTCCATTGAGTTAAGAAGCCACGCTATAATGAGAATTCTCTGATCGCCATATTTTGTAGGTTGGATCAGTTTCAACCGGTCTTCTCGTCTCCCCTGTCAGATGTCCTAATCTTCTACGACCATCAATGAATAGTTTTATCGATTGTGACCACTCTAGATAATTTTGATCACCACCACCTGTAGTCACTGAAGAACTCGTCGAGGTAGCATCCGAGGTCTGGGATGTGTTCGCCTCGGTCATCGTTGTTTATGGCTCTGATACCATGTAAGTTTTGCGGAAGAAAAACTGAAAATACTTTATTGATTGTAACGTTCAGTTTTTACACTTTAAACAGGAAAATAAACACCAACTTATTGCATAAAAATAGGAACAAATATGAAATATAGGAAATGAAATATCTGAACTGAATTCTTGTTCCTAAAACCTGGAACTGTTCATGAAATCAGTTCCTAAGAATAGGAACAAAATTTGTTACAGTAAATAGTTCCTAAGTTTAGGAAGTGAATTCTGTTACACGGTAACATAATATTTTCTACCACATGGGAGAGCCATATTTGACATTAGTATTGAGAAAGTATCGATATCAGTGTCGAGAAAGTATCATTGGTTGCATGTTAGATACGGATACCGACAAGGATATGGTCCTCCGGAGGAGTTTCAGTGCAACATAGACATAGAGTGTACTGCAATATAGACTTAAGAGTGTACTTTACACAATAACTAAAATTATAATTTAAAAGGAAAACTATTTTGAAAAATATATATTGTATGAATTTTAAGGTTTAGCTTTTGGCTTTTGCTCAGTAAGATGTAGGTAGCTAAAGTATGCTCTTCCTTTTACAAGTAAACAAACGACCTAGTTCTTTGAAAAGTGACTTCAAGAATAATCAATATATGTTGTTGTCTTCATTTGTTTTTTTCCAGCTGAATTTTGGTTGCTGGTATGTGCACAATCCTGTTGTCTTAAAACATGTGGTGGTATGTGCATACTTTTGTTGTCTTAAATAATGATCACACATTTCAATATGGACATGTGCCTCCAGGCATGTTAAAACTTACCCGTAAGGATTTTGACACAACCTGGCCACTTCAAAATAACTATAGTCTAGGACGCGAAAATAGGTGTTGTGTCCATTTCTCAGTGCCCTTACCCTGTCGTGTCATATCCGTGTCCATGCAACACATCTAGGCCCTAAAACGTAGTTACACGTGTTGCAGTTCACTTTGATGTGCAGTACAGGTAAGGGGTATGGAGTACGCTACTTACCGTGGTACTTAGTACAAAGGGGGTATGCTTAACCAGTACAATACATGGAATCGCAGGTGGCTTAAGAGCTGGTCGTAATAGGAAGAATTCATATTTAAAGATTAACTGATCTATTGTCTGTTCTTGTACCATTTGATTGATATCTGATGAACTTCATCTTGTAAGATTTGGAACACCAGGATCGTTCAGAACCCGCCACATTTTGGATACAGAACACGGTTCCTAGGATGGTAGGGGATCCTGGTAGCTATGTCCTAACGCGGTTCTGGTAGTACAGGGATGAGATTTAGTAGTACAGGGATGAGATTTAGGTATAAACTAAATAGACAGCAGCCATGTGGGACACAATAATTGGTGCTTATGTGAAATACTTATAATACTGTAAAAAAGAAATCCAAAATGTTACTTGATACAGTAAGATGGTCCCATGAAAATTAGACATCTACGGACACCATGAGCAGATGAGCTATCATGAAGTACTAATGCAGTTTCAATTTTCATAACATTAAGGTTGCTTTTACATACAAGAATAATTACAAGATGCCCACACTCCCTGCCAATTATTATCATAAGTCAATAGGATGTTATCAGAATATACTGATGATCATGAAACAAGTCCTACAGCTGCATGACATACTCATATTATGAGGGAAAAAGTTACGGACATAATGATCCCAGATGATGGTGAAATCAATCATATATACCAGAAATTATAAATTGATGAAAACGTTATTTTCAACAAAAGGCTTATCTTACTTACATAAGAAATTGAACCGCACCAATAGTTCTATATGGAAAAGTATATTGGCTGCAAATTTTGGTCATTCCATATATAAGAATTTGTCAGAGCTATACCTTCACACCTGCATGAGTACATAGCTGCACAGCCTCTTTGAC
This sequence comes from Iris pallida, assembly GCA_029216955.1. Lineage (NCBI taxonomy): Eukaryota > Viridiplantae > Streptophyta > Magnoliopsida > Asparagales > Iridaceae > Iris > Iris pallida. The sequence continues at coordinate 58,770 of JANAVB010016981.1, read as the reverse complement.
CCCAGGACGACAAGGATCCTACAAATGATAAAAAGTAAAACTATATTATGGATAAACTTCAAGCAAAACTAAACGTAAAGACGGTATTTCCATGTGAGCTTCCGATGACATAATAATCACATTATCTTCATTGCATGGTAAAGTAGCTGATTTAGTTTTGCCATCAGTATTCAATAATCTTAACCTTTTTGGACATAAGGCATGCTTTGATGTGTTATGGAATGAAAATATGTCCCCAATTATTCGAAAGAAATTCAGTTTACCTCGAAGCATTGGTTTTCTAAGTACCATCCTCACAAAAGATCCTCGCTATTTCTAAATGAAGTAATGATGTCAAATACATTGGTCATCATACCTTTATTCCCACAATAGCAAGCAGAATAAGATCATCCTCAGGTAGCTTCCAGTTGTCTCTTTGTTCTTCACTTGGAACATTCTGTAGATCAAACAATCTGTATGCTAATGCAACACAGCGTAGGCTAACTGCTGCCATATCTTCAACTGACTTAGTAAACTCGTTCATCTGCAGTGATATGGGTATTAACAACCTCATCATTGAGCTATTTTGGAAGAAATAAAGAATCCTACCTTGTCCGGAGTCATTGGTTCAACCAAACCATTATTGTCTAGCCAGCTGGTACAAGAAGCTAGGACTAATTCAGCAGCCCCCTTCCAATGAATATGAACCATAGAATCTGACTGAAGTAGTAAGGACACAAAGGGGGAAGAATAATCACATTTAGAAGAGGAGAAAAACATAATCAAACAAACAATCAGGTAAGTAAATTAGGCAAAGTAAGGAAAATTTCGAGGTTATCATGAAGCAGCTGAATTGCTTGCAATTGTAAACCTTTTGCACTATAACACAAAATGGGAAAAGTACCAGAGGTTCTGAAATCTTCACAAGAAGACAGTTTAATAAGCAATATGAAAAAAATTAAAATAGCAATCATAGGAAATATGCTGAAGAAAAGAAAAAAAAAAAACTGAATTACATGAAAATCACTAATACCACACCACTGACCTTAGAAATTGGTTGAATACGACAACAAAGCCTTCATCCCAAATATTTGGTGTCGGCGCTGTTTGAATCCTCTTCTTTGATCCGGCTCTGTTAAGGGCCATGTCCTTTGCAACACTAACAAAAACTGTATCCTTCTTTTAACCCTCCAAACCATGTTCATTTAGGGCTACCTCTGGTTCAAGCGGCTCCATTAATTATTATATTATCTCTTTTCCTTACGGGAGCATCTAGTGATCTATATTGAACATGTCCAAACCACCTAAGATGGTTTTCTTTCATGTTGTTCTCAATTGGCGTCACCTCTAACTTCTCATGGATACACTCATTTCTTACTCATTCATATTAGCATTCACATTTCCGCTACACTAACTTCCTAGAGATGTTTTTTTTCTTAAATGCCTAACACTCTGATCCATAAAACATGGTTGGTCTTATAGCAGTCTAAAAAGGTGGTTGAATGGATGAAAAAACTAAGTAACTTGTTCATAAGTGTATAATATAGGACACCTCCATTAGATTAATGACTAATTCGTATTCAACTTGTGACATTTTAACGCCAGCATGAAGTATAATCTAGGAGCATTGGGATTGTGCCATGTCAGGGTTGTTCCATGTTGGACAAGCATGGACACCCAAAAATACACCAAAAATAGTGACACATAGAGGCTTGTGTTTTCACACACAATTGAGACATGGAAATGGCACATAGAAGATGTGTTAACTATCCCACTATACTTAATTAAATGACACGTGTGTCCTCCTCCCATAAAACAAATTGTCATTACCTATAAGCCACATGTCATCCAATATAAGATTACATATAGATTACTGAAACTGTCTGCATGTCCAATCCGTAATCGATTATCCTAAATCAGCTTGCTATACTCCAACCGATACCACTAATTTCATTTGTAGTCCCATACTCGTCTGGTGTCCAAATCTGAAACTTGGCACTTGTTTATATTAGGATTGATTATTGTAGGAGATTCTTTGTATATATTTTATGTTTGTAGTGTTTTGCTTCTCTTTAATCATATCAGGACATGTCTAGTAAGGGGACCTACCTCTCCTATATATTATATTCTAGTTTCTAGTTTCCTTAATGAATTAAATATGTTATTTCATCTTGGATCTAGCTCTCTACCAAAACAAAAAACTAGTGACTACCACCACAACCCCAAAACCGTCATTTCGTCATCCGCGTATTTGCCATTCATGTTATTCACGTCTTCATTCCCGGACACTACCATTATCGTTCGTGGCAAACATCACTGCTGGTTTTATTGTACATCCCTACTGGTTCTGCCTCGCCATCGAAACAATGTCGACACCTCAATTGGTCTTCTTATCCAACCACTTCCTCAATCGTTAGAGAATTCGTTGTCATCCGTGTTCGACCTCGTGATCGACTTCACGAGGGAACCACCAGAGGGCTTTGGTGTCATTCGACCTCCGCAATCATAACCAGTAGCTGCGCTGTCACTGTCAATCGACGGTGATGAGTCAACCGCCATCAAAGTGGAAAGTCGCTAAGTATTCCATACCTTGTTAAACATTAGTTAGTGGCGTAGCCAAGATTTTCATCTAGGGTGCGGCGCTTACTATTAAAAAATAATGAATTTTAAATAAACATATTTATAATTCCAAAAACAGCATATATTAATTAAAAAATGTCATAAACGATTACAATCACTTAATAACCCTTTTCATTGACAATAAAATCCTTCAAGACTTCATATTCAGAAAATATTGAATGATATCTTCATCGTCAATGGCATACAATAAGTCTCTTTCAATATATGCCACCAAACAATCATTAATCATCTAATCTTTCAATCGGCTACGTAATGAAGTATTGATGGTTGTTATTGTAGAAATTGTTGGACGCGTGCGAAAGCGTTTGCCAACTCACCTGATCAAAACCAACTCCCGTATAACGGACACCAAGCACAAGATGAAGACAAGTATATGGCGGTGACATGTGTCACCTGGACAAATTCCAACATTTAATAACTCAGATGAAATTACAAAATTGACAGCACTCACGTTGAACCCTTTTTCCTAATAGGTTCAACCCCCTCACTACTCTCAAGAAGAGAAACAGAAGATTACAATTGAGATCACTCATCAACCCGTAGCAATCTCCCTAACCAAAGTTGACGACTCCTCGATTAGATCTTCTTCTTCCTTCTGTCTTGGATGGCGAAGTCCTAAGAGCAAATTACGGACTTTCTCTTAGATTTTCTTATGGACGAGCACCCCGAATCTCTACTTTGTGCCTTTGTGTCTCCACCCTCACCTCATATAAATAAGATGAGAAACCTAATTTTAGGGTTAAAAAATCCTAAAAGTAGTTCACCATCAGATCTAGCCGTCCACCAACAACCAACGGTATAGATTATATCCCATCACCAATATGGAGGTCCAAATATGGTCAAATTAAATATTTGATACAAATTTGTAAATCTAATTAAATCAAATATTTAGTTTTGATTTCTAAATCATATCAAATTTAATCTTTTATCATATTTGGGCTCCAAAATTTACTCTTACTAAATTCAGACTGGACTCCAACAATCTTCCGCTACAGTCTGATGATAGGGTGTTGACCCCATGGCTCCTCAACTGGACTCCATTTCTGTCGTCCTGCAATAGAGTTCCTGCTCTCCCATGCAACTGATCTCCGATCCACCGAGCTGCTTTGCATCTTCCTTTGTCTCCAGCTCCTCGACCGTCACGTCGACGCTAGCTGCAATGCATAGCACCTCCTGCACCACTGGGATCCTGTCGATATCAATGACACGACCAAGACCGAAGTCCCTGACAATCAGCCTCACCGTAAGTCTTCGCTGCCTGTCTCCGACTTCCGTCTTCCACCGGAAAGTGTTAACGTTCCGACGAGCTTCTTCACCCTTGGTTGGTCCAACCAAGCGGACGGTGCGGTTCTCACGAGATTCGAACTCCTGAACCTGCCCACCTTCGTGTCCGAACTTGAAGCTCCCCCATACACATTCGTATTCGAGCAGAACATCACGTACTGTGCATGTCGTCGATGACCGACAACTCCCACTGAACTGTGTGAATGATGATGCTCTCGTCTCAGATTGAGTTTGCTGTAGACCTTGATCTCCTCCCTGGCTTCGAACTGCTGAAATCGATGTCGCTCCGTGAAGCTTTAACAAACCACATGTCGCCAAAACTGGATCCGTAGAGCAACCCCCACCTGGATACCGACCAGCTGTCATGAGATCGACAGACTGACCATTAATCTTTGACTCATCACCATCCGTCGCTTTGTCTCGACGAACTGAATACTCCGTATCCTCAAAGCATCTAGAAGCCCCTCAACAAGTTTTCGATGATCCACCTCCTGTCGAACACCCCACGAGCCTCCATCTGGTGTCTGTGGTCTGCCTGTACATCTCAGCGGCTTGAGCTTGTACATGCCACAACACAAATCTTTCCGAGCCAGCTATTGGGAACCATTCGCAAGCATCCAATCTTTGTCCCCAAATAGACTGCGACAGCCATCATCTGCCAGCCTCCCTACCGAAATCAAGTTGTAGCGCAAACTCGGTACATGTCGCACACCCTGAGGACGAGCTTCTAACCAAACTCCGTCGTCAAGTGCACATCACTGATGCCTACAACTGCATCTGTCCCCTTGTCGCCCATCTTCACACGTCCAAACTTGCCGCCGCGGTATGACGTGGATATCCTCCTATGTGGAGTGGTGTGATACGACGCTCCCGTGTCCATGACCCAGTCGCCATCATGACACATGCCACAAGGTTCCTCTGCGTCGGTCGCATCATGCCACATGCCACAATGTAGTTATCAAGTTAACGATCAAGGTGTAGTTATCAAGTTAACGATGAAGGTGTATTAACTCAATGCTAGAGAAATTAATAGGTTAATTCAGCAATGTGAAACAACTTTCTCTTATCCTAAGCGAAGAATGAATTGATTGCATCAAGACGAGTCATACACAACAACAACTCTGTATTCATCTCATTAAAACGATTGTTCAACTCTTGAAGTTGCAAACCAATCACTTCATATAACACTTCAACACGATAACGATGAAGATTTGTTTCCTTCAAATTTGCGACAGGATCTTCTATATTGTACAAATAATTAGTCCATCTGTGGGATTACTATCTTATGTTTAACATAAAATGAAGAAACCTCTTCCAACAATAATTCTCATCCATCATCTCTTATGTTTTGCAGGTGTTGCATGGTTATTCTTACAAAAGTCATGGCATTTATTATAGCTAGGTCTTTTCACTATAAAACTTGTGACAAATCATTTGTGATTCCCAAGATAGATATTTTTCATCAAATATAAATGAAATGCAAACTCAAATTGAACAATGACACCCAAAAGATTTTTTGCACACCCCCTTACCTTCAGATCCCTTGAATCCTCTCAACAATCACAACAACAAACGAGAACAAGCGAAATAATAAGGACTGTTTTGTGCATTTCACTAAAGGCCCAAGTGGTCGGGAGTTCGAGCCTCAGTGGAGGCGAGTTCGCCACAAGTACCCATTGCTTCAAAAAAAAAAAATATATATATATATATATATATATATATGGTCTTTCATCAACACACTATATATATATATGGTCTTTCATCAACACACTAAATAGTAAGGTTCACTACCACATCTTGGGACAAGATCAAGCACAATAAAGTTCGTCTTCAGCATAAGAAATATTCTTATTCCTGCTCTCAGTTGGCCGATATTCTTAACAAAGCTCTTTTACAACCGTTGTTCCTACACTTTCTCTACAAGCTGGGTATAATTGATATCTATGTTCCAACTTATAGGAAAGTGTACAAGAGTCTCGACGTATTCTTTATTTTGTATTTATCTTGTCTTCTTAGTCTTTTGTTTAGATCACATTGGATAGCCACCAAAGAGGGGTCTTATTGTCACCTTTCAATATATAATCTATGAAATTATTCCATTGAGTTGAGTATCTCTATCTCAACAATATGTAAACATGAAGTATTATACGTTCATCTACACTAAAAGCAGTTCCATAGCTAAAAGATCATGAGAAGCACATAAGGATAAAGCTGGTTTGAGGAACATCATGTAGTTTCTTGAATGTATGTAAAATGTTATTACCAACTGTACTGCAACACCACCACGCTTTTTCTCGGAGTTAAAAGGGAAGACGTGAAGAATAGAAGATTTCAATCTGACATCAGCAAACTTCATCCCCAACTACAAAACATTGATCACCAACTTATTGATTAGAAGTTGAAATTGAAGGTAAATGAACATATATATATTTATATATATATATATATATATATATATATATATATATATAAGTCTACCTTGATCCCCCAATCTAGAATAGCCTTCTCGGTAGGTGAGCCAGTAACTTCAATAGCTCCACCCTCCTATTAGAATCGAACATAAAGAAAGAAAATGTGTCAGATAGTACATGATACTTCTCTAAATCCATAAAAACATACTACACTAAGGGGCTATTTGGATACTTTTTTCCTTGGTCTATTTGGATACTTGAAAGTGAAGTTATTACTTACTTTTTTGTGCATATGTATGCACATTTGGTGAGTTCAAGTGTTTGGCTGCAAAGGATATGGAGAAGAACTCCTACAATCATTACAAAAATGAAGTTCTCCACCACCCCCCCCCCCCCCCTCCCTGTCTCCCCACTTTACCGCATTCCCACATCCTTTTTTTGGAGAGGATATGGGATGGTATTTGACTTTTCATAAAACAATATTTAATATTCTTTAATTACATTGTTTAGTTAATGATTATGTTACTTAATTAATACTAAGAAACTAATAATACTTAATTGTTATTAGAAAATCAAAATTTGTTAAATTAGTATTCATAAATCAAAAAACAAATATTCTTAGGATGTGGGTGTTAGCTCTCATCACCTTTTTTTTAATTACTTATATTTAATTATCAATTAGTCGTTGTTAATACTTCATTTTGTTATTACTTAATTTAATTACCTTAATTATGTAAGAAAGAAGCTAATATTTTGTTAATATTCAAAAATTCTTCTTAATTAGGACAATATTTAGGGATATTTTAGCAAATGCTCCCATTACAAATATAGCAACTACCATATACCTCCACTTATTTAAAAAATTAACAAATGCCCCCCATTCCTTTGTATACAACATTTTAAAATTTAAGATATAGCCCCACTATTTAACCAAAACTTTGATTATTTTACTCATAACGGGGGAATTTGCTAGTTTTTTAAGTAAGTGGGGGTATATGCTAATTTGTATATTTATAGTGGGGGCATTTGCTAAAATATCCCTAGTATTTAACATAAACAATTAACTAATACAATATCTATTTTTCATTTAAAGAAATTTATTTGATAGTTAATTATATAAAAATATGTAATTAATAATACATAATTGTTTGTATTATTTAATAAGTATTATAATTATTTAATAAAAATTATTTTATTATTATTAAGTATTAATTTTTAACAAGTTAAATAGTTAGTAACAATATTTAATTATTATTTGGTAATTATTTTAATTAATGAATAAATTATTTGTTAATATTAATCACTAATACTTGATCAACTTTAAGTTAAATAAGTTGCACTAGTAATTAGCTATAAATTTAGTTATATAATTAATTAATTCTTATTAGTATTATAATGTAGTTACTCACTTCCTCATCTTCTTTATGTTTAGCCATCCAAACACATACTGGAAGGAGGAGCCAAGAACTAGGATGAAAGTCAAAAGCATATTCCTCTCACTTTTACAATCCAAACAGGCCCTAAAGCAATAAAGATTCTGTGGACAAATTTCTAGTTCAACAAACCAAAATGACAACTTACTCAAGAACCTGTCCGCAAAAGGATTGAAAAACTGGTGAAGTAGACATACTCCTTTTGATTGCATTTATGATAACATCACAATGATGTATTTAACCACGTAATGGCGTACTGAGATATATAACAAGCTTCCTAGAAAGAAAACACAATACACCTGATGAAATAGTTACCTCTGGTTCAAAGACATCTCCAGTAGTATTCTGTGCAATTCCTTCAAGTATTAAAGAGGATATAGTCGAAGAAAACTGTTTAGCATTGTCAGGAGGATTCATCTTCTTTCCACCAGCACAAGCCTCCACAACTGTCATCTATAACATTAGTTAAAAGTCAATTTTTGGCAAATAAATTTGTATATCTGGAATAGTCAATATAGTGTGATAAAATAAATCTGCTCTGCAAATGTTGGGAAAAAAATCACCTATTTCAAACTGTTATAGTAAACGGACCTTTAAGATATTTCATGTTAGATACCTGATTCAAAGTCAGTGTTCCAGTCTTATCACTGCAGATTGTTGTTGCTGATCCCATAGTTTCACAAGCAGAAAGCCTTCGCACCTGAGGCAACGCTTTATTGTCATCAGTATTTCTTCTATTAGAAAGAAACATAATTATATTACTAAATGATACATGCCAGGGCCTTGTCTGCCATCATTTTTCGCATCGAGTATGCAAGGCTGAGAAAACAAAATGATAAGCATAAGTTCATAGATATAATAAGGGACAAAAGTATACAATAGAGAAAAATTCTAAATACGAAATACATCCTTACGTCAAGGTCACAGCCAAAGGAAGCCCTTCAGGAACAGCAACAACCACAATAGTTACCTAGTCACAGTTTGATAGGTAATAAGACTACAGGAATGCACAAAATCGAACAATCTGATTTGCAGATACATACTGCGATTGTCAAGATCTTAATGGCTCCTATAAGTGCATCCTTAACTCCTGTCTGTCCACTAATAAATTGAACAGATCCATCAGGGTTTGTTGTATGCCCACTGAAGTATCTGGTGCATGAAGTAAATAAAACTTTGTAAACGTATGTTGAATTAGTTTTAATAGCCTACGGTATTCGCTGGCCTCAAAGAGCAATCAGAATCATGTTTATCCAAAAACATACACTATTTACCTGCCCCAGAGGACCACAAGAACCAGACCAGCGACTGTTAGCCCTACCATACCAATGAAAGTAGCAGCGCCATTCAACCGTACCTATTTCAGAACAATCTAGTAGTTTAACATAAATGAAACAAGTCGACGTAAGCTAACAATATAAACAATAAAGGATATGATAAAAAGATCAAAACCTGCAAGGGAGTTTCTTCACCATTATCCTCTGATATGTTAGCCATTAGTAAACCCCATTCAGTATTAATTCCAACAGCAGTTACCTGATAATAGTTAATTAAGGACAAAAAAATAATATAATCAGTATATAACGACACAACAGTTACCATCACTCAGGGCACCACATTACTTCTAAAATGATTTTGAAGAAATAGTCAAAGTGAATCAAATATTACTGTAGAAAAGTAAATGTTCTTGGTTATCCTCTCGATTTACTACATGTGTTTTTCAAGGATATAGTACTCAGCATGAAGGATTAAATGTTATGACCCCGTTCTCAGATGTCTGCGTATATGTTGTCGTGTTATTTTTCTAGAGAACATTTCATATTATGAATTACTATGTCCTCCAGCTCCACTACCACCATCCTCACCGGAGGAGTTTGTCTTTCTTGACATCGAGCCTTGCCATTCTCCATCTTCTAATTTATCACAATCTCATCATATATTCCACCAGCTCCACCAGCTTATTCTCCTATTATCAATCTATCGTCATTCTCGTTCTACCATTACTTATAGTCAGTCCAGAGACGTCCATGTCCCTACTGATCCACCTATCACAAAAGATCTGGTACCACATTGTTGCTCCACTAGACCGACTTTATTTACTTCCATAAACTCTCGCACTATTCTATCCTTGTTGCTATTTCAAGTTATTGGGAGTCTGTCATCTCAGGAGGTTGTTACTATACATGAGTGGCAGGTAACGGAGTTAAAGAAGCTACGAGCCTTAGTGTATACTCATACTTGGGATCTTGTACCTTTGTCACCTAGCAAGCATCCTATTATCTGCAAGTGTATGTTTAAGATCAAGACTTTGGCTGATAGTACCATTGATTAACACAAGGCTAGGTTAGTCGCTCTTGGATTTCTTCAGCAGCGTTGTATTGACTTTAATGAAACATTTGCTCGTGTTCCAAAGATGACTATTGTTTGGACTCTTATAGTTGCCGCTTCAATTCGTAGCTGACTTATCTCTCAGATGGATGTGAAGAATGCTTTTCTTCATAGTAATTTGGCTAAGGATATCTATATGACACCTCCTCGTGGTTATTCATAGTAAGCAGGCACCCTGAGTATGTTTTTCTATATCTACTACTATTCGTGTTGTTCGATTTTCTATGAGTACAAATAATCATGCCTTGTTTACGCATCCCTTAGGACATTACTTTTGCTATATGCTGATGATCTGGTGGTGATTCTGAGCATATTATGCAAGTTAAGAAACACCTGAAATATCTTATCACCTGTGTTATTTTCTTGGTTTGAAGATGAATTGTTTTTTGTAAGACTACCATCTCTCCCAACAGAAGTTCATTGGTGAAATCCTTGACAAAGTAGCTCTTATCGATAGTCATAATTTACCTACTCCTTTTTAGTTGAATCTCAAGTTGCGTCGTGAGGTGGTGAGTCTTCTTGATCACTCTCAGCAGCAACAATTGGTTTTCAGTCTAATTATCTTACTATAGTCTGATTTATCTTACTGTTTATCCAACTATCAGTTGGTTTGCAATGACAGTCGGTTTGTGTCATGGTGATGGTGAGAGTCTTCCTGATCGCTCTCGGCAGTGACAGTTGGTTTGCAATCTAATTTATCTTACTATTAGCCAAATATCTTTCTTGTTGTCCATGTTGTTAGTCAGCATGTCTCAACTCCTTGTACTACAAATTATTTTGCTCTCTTATGACTTCTTCAGTATTTAAGGGAACCAGCACCACTTTGTCTTTGGAGCTCCGTACTTATTAGATACTTATTGGGCTGGTGATGTTACTTACTGGTAGGCAATCTACGACCGATTCTGTGTTTCTCTTGGTGATTCGTGGGAATAAAGAAGCAGGATTTTGTTTCTCGATCTATGCAAGTATCGTACTATGGCTACAACTTCTGCTCAGACCACATGGCTTCTGAAATGGGTCTTACTGTATCTATTCCTAATCCTTTGCACTGTGACGATACTAGTGCAACTATGTGTTCATGAGGATACAAAACAGAATGAGGTTGATCATCACTATGTTTGCCAGCAGTATCTACTTGAGATAGTGTCGCTGCCATATGTTACATGTCATATGCAAATTGCACATTTATTTTGCAGATTTCTTCATGAAGGCCCATATTGTTCAGAAATATTCAATCCTTCTTGGTAAACTCTTGTTTGGTCAGTCCACCTAGAGTTTGAGTGGTGTTTGTTATTTGTTGATTGTTTCTCTCTTGTCAAATACTCGTCAGTGAGTTTGAGGGGGTGTTAGAGAGTCTACTCTATAGTCCCACATCGACTGTGAGAGAGATTTTCTTTGACTGTACTTGTATATAGTATATACATCCATAGCCATTGTGCCTAATAGATTATCGATTCCATGTTCTAAGAAGAGGAAGACATACGGATAGCAGGCAGTACATCAAAAATGAACACCCTAATTGTGTGACTTATTACAGGTGTTTTTAGGAGTAGATGGAGGACAAATATTATATGATAAATTAAAGAAATAGATCTCTATGTGATACTGTAGAAGAATGAAGTATGCTTTTGGGTCTATTTTAGGATTAATAGTTAGGTTTATTAGAGTAAGTCAAAGATTTGGTTTATATTTCTAGATTGAGTCAGATTCTTTCCATATTGAATCTAGGAGTCTATATTTGTATTCTTGACTATTGAAGTCCTACAATTGTATGCTTGAGTTACTATAAACAATAAGAAACCCTCCTTGGGGAGTAAGTTGGTTATTCCCTATAGACTAGTCCTTTTATAATATTATGGTTAGCCATTAACTCTTCTCCTCCATCTGCCATGCCTATGCCTTCTGAATCTCATCAGAGTCAGACACCATGAAATCTAAGGAGTTCTGGTGAAGAAAGGAATGGCAAAGATTTTCAACAGACTTTTGCAACCCCCAGCAACTCTGGTGTTGAAGAGTGCATAAAATAAACAAAAGACTACAGAAATATAAAAGGAGCATATCAGTTTTTAGAAGATAAATGTGCGTAAATTGTCTGAAGAGTATATAAGAGAAGAAAAACTCTCAATGGCTCACTGATTCACCATCATTCTTTACTAACCAAACACCCTCTCGTTTTATAAAGCTATATAAGAACAGGATAGGAACAAAACTATATCAATAAGAACAGAAAGCATATCTCACTCCTCTAAGTTTATGATATATGTAAAAGAGAAAAATCACTAATCACCTATACAAGAACAGAAGGACACAACTATATCAATAAGGAGATAAATCTTAGCCAAAATTGACACCTACATCCGATTATAGATCAACAAAAAGAACCTTGAATCAAGCAATATTGATTTAAAGCTCAAAGAAAGCATAAGAAAGCCTAAATTTGAGTTAAGTTTGACTTCAAGACCAGATTCGACTCACATATATCAGAAGTATCAGAAGTATATCTCAGCTAAGCCAAGGGGACCGATTCCTATCACCTAGATGCCATTTTGCATCTTTTTACCAACTTATCATATATTCAATGTCCTCGAGACATTTGTCATTCTCTTTTACTATTTGACTTTATACTTAATTAGCAACAGATAAATTCTTCGCAAGCATACTGTTCAGATTGAGATTCTCCTCACTTTTTCTGCCAACAGAAAATACTTTGATCAAATACTCAGTACTCAAGAACTGATTCTTCTCAAATAATATTATAGCTTCTATTCCTATTATAAGCCCAAGACTTGTATTCAAAAGGGAATGCTTGATCAATATAACAACATATCCAGCGTGTACAAACTGGGAGATGTTTAAAACAAAGGTTCTGTCCATGCACAACGTAACAACATATCCAACATATTTCATCATGGACAAATATATTCTAAGAAGGTACTTCCCATGAGGAACAAAAAAAGGTTTTGAGTATCCAGGAAACTCTTAAATTAATGAACATGCAGTTATAGATAAGCACATGCTCACAACTGTGTCTGGTAAGTCTCACCTCTTAAGCCAAATTAACAATAGACGAGTTTCTTTTTATGTTTTGTAGAAGATAAACCAATTGTTCTTGTGCTCAAAACTGTTTCATGTCCCTCTTAGTAACTGGAGAATGGCACATGTTACTAAAATATGCACAAAGACAAAGAATAACATTGATACATACTGGTTGGAGAACCTATTTAATGTGCAGTAAATGTTTAAGTTAAAACTTTCCTACCCAAGCTGTCAAACTGCAATACGATACATATGCACCTCATACTAGCAAAAGCAAACATAGAAATACATCAATAAACTCACCAGCATGACACCATAACCATCAGCAACCTTACATCCTGATATCAAAAATGGTGCCTTTTGATCCTTGCGAACCTTCAATAGAACACAACAGTTAAGACGGCAATGTTCTTTCCCATCTACAAAAATAACAAAGTCCATGGAAAGAGACACCCACGAGCTTGCTTTCTCCAGTCATACTGGATTCATCGATGGAAAGAGAATGACCAGAAATTAAAATGCCATCAGCAGGTACCTAAATATAAAAAAACCCAGTCAAGTAGATTACTTTCGCAACACATAACATAATAAGCTTTAACCTAACAAGAATAACTTTCTGATTCCCACCTGGTCCCCAATTTTAAGAGGCACAACATCACCAACTACAAGGTCAAATATCGAAACCTCGATTCTTCTACCGCCTCTGATTGCCTGAAACATTGAACATTAGTTTCGTCAACAATTCCTCTTCATATCTATAAGGAATGTAAAGCATAAGAAGAAAAAACTCATAAGTAATATACACCTCCAATTTTATATTGCGCTTCTCCTCGTTCAGGTTTTGGAATTGAAGTGATTGCTTATAATCACTGAAAGCTAATGGGGAAACAACCAAGAACCAGAATCAATGAATGGAAGTTGTTGAAGCATGTGTAACAAAACAATCAAGTATACTATGTGTTCAAGTGTTTTATACGTAAAGAGAAACGTCAAACATAACAATTATCTCCCTTCTCAAAATTAACAATGTCATATTATGGATTCCTGATGAAAAGCAAAAGAAACGGCCTTAAATAATTGAACCATTTTCACAGGATCAGTACAAACCAATCACCACAAAACTTCATTCTCGACTGTTATATTAACTGAACCGAACGTACTGAATGACAAAATTCAAGAGATAAAAAATACTTTTGAGCTAACCAAGTATATCAAGATTTGATTACACTATATAAACCAAGCTATTTCACATGGCAAATCTATTCCTTTGTTTCGAGAAACCACGAGAACATAATTAATGGCCACTTTCATCTCATTTACCCTAATCTTCTCTTTTTGGACAGTATGAAATACTTGTGTATATATTACAAGTACTGGTTCATGGTTTACAAGAACGTATTTTATTTTAGTGAATCATGCTAGGACTGGAATGAGAGCTCAAACATGAAATATTTTGACCAGATGCATCTAACTATCTCACAAACCAAGATTCTTGGTAGTTTCATACATTAATTACAAGTGACCCCAGCATCTTCAATGTACAAGGCTTTGGATCAATTGGAGGAAAGAGAATTAATTTCTGATCACCATAGGCAATATTCTTGATACTCAAGCAACCATGTCCATATTCTACATGCAGCCAAGTCTTGGTTAGACTACAGTGTCAAGTGAGCTCAAGTTGACCTCATCTATGTTATATCAATTTGCTTGGCCCTAACCTCATGTACATTTTACACTGATGTACTTATTCAATAGGTATGTCTATAGTTGGAGAGACTTTGTAAGAAAAAAGGTTCAAAACTCACTATCCATATTGATATCAGACTCTATATCTGTGAGTATCAATATCCATGGTTCTGGTAGCTTTAGCAGTTTTGGATCAAATGCACTTTTTCAATACCTAGTAGTTTAGCAAGAAATGCTCGATTTATCAGACATTCTGTCTAACAAATGCCTAATTATTAGCCACAAAAGCCTAATATATTACCATCTATTTTATTAGCAAGAAACACCTAGCAGTTTAGCGAGAATTGTCTGGTTTGTTAGACAGAAATCAATGGTAAATGGTACTGTGAAAGAAGTGGATAATAGGCGGCTCGGAGGGGGCCTAGTGCCTAGGGGACAAAAGTGGGGCTTAACTGATGGAATAAGTGGATACTTTGCCAACTCTTTTCTGGAGCATTCTTGGGTTCCATACACCATAGTTGATCCTGTTCTGATGGAATAAGTTTTGGATGACACTCAACTGTCAAATATAGTTTTGGGATATACCCTTCATGCTGCATCAGATACACTGGACCTGTGCCTCTTTGTTTCTTATTTTCCTAACACATACCCTGACATGAACATATGGTATTTAACTTGAGTGATAAATTTTAGATCAATTGTCACTATCTTGTTTGTTCAACAAATCTGTCCTACACAGTACCATCAGAGAGATCAATGACATTAGCCCAAGAAACTCAAATAAGTTTTGTGACAGAAGCCCTTGTAGGCTAGTACCTATTGAAACTTGAAAGTATTCTACCATCACAAAAATGGTTATGATATGTGATTACCCATAGTCTTCTCGTATTTCTTGAAACAAAACAGTAAAACAAGGTCTACAAGAGAAATTGGTTTTAAAAGCTTTTGTGATGACAATGTCAAATGCTGAAAGAAAAATCGACTCTTGTCTACAGAAATAAATGTATATACATCATACCTGTGACTGCAACAACAAGAATGACAGCAAACATAATGCTTCCACCATCATACCATCCTTCTTTCAAACCCTGAAATTATTAGATAGATGAAAATAAAAACCATCCAAAACAAAATATTGAAAGAATATAACACATCCATACTCATACAGAGTAAGGATTATGCAGTGTGGATGAGGATATCAATTGAATACATCCAGTAAACTAAAAGGTTGCATAATTAGGAGAACTGCACTCCAGATATGGAGAAAGTGCCATCTCAAATGACCAAGTATCGTTTATTCTTCTCTTAAAAATTGAAGGCGAACAACAGAACTTTAATAGTAAACTAACATAAGCTAAAAAATCAATTTATAATTGCAAATGTAAAATAACTTATAATCCTGAAAAACATCAATTCATGCTAGGGTTAAGCAATAAATACTGACCCTAATGCGAATAACTGATGATGATATTCAGAAGGTAACAAAGGTAGATGACTATGACTGAAGATGATGGTTCATGTGAAAGAATAAACTGGAGATGGTGCAGGTCAAGCTCTAACTTATGTGGGACTATCCAAGGTCTCTAACGAACATCGCCACAAAGATGCCTAGAAGCAGGCAGAGAGCAGTACTTTGAATACATCTAATGTTAGTAAAAGAAAACATCTCCAGTTTATAATTGCAAATGTAAAATAACTTCCTTTTTGCGAGAAGCAAATGTAAAATAACTTATAATCCTGAAAACATCAATTCATGCTAGGGTTCGGGAAATAATAAATACCATCCCTAATACGAATAAGTGATGATGAATGATTCAGAAGGTGACAAAGGTAGATGACTATAACTAAAGGTAATGGTTCATGTGAAAAAGAAACTGGAGATTGTGCAGGTCAAGCTCTAACTTATGTGGGAGTATCTACAGTCTCTAACAAGCATCGCCACAGAAATGCCTGGAAGCAGGCAGAGAACAGTACTTTGAATACATCTAATGTTAGTAAAAGAAAACAAGGGTTCCTTTTTGGACTGCAAAAAGTGAGCAAGCCTGACAATACAAATACTTTAGGAAGCAAGCAATAATCCTTTACCGTGATTAGCAAAATGGTTATGCCGTACTAGATATTGAGTGGCAGGTATAAGAGTTATCATTCATGGTCTAGATAAGCCATAATTTACATATTTTGAAGAGAGCAATCAGAAGTTATGAATCCAATAGATCAGAAATAACTCATGTATAAGCCAACTAAATTGTACAAAGTAACTTGATGAAACACAAAATGCATGACCATCATAAAGTAGCTTACCTCTGTCGCTATGCCCAATATTAAAGATAGCACAGCAGCTCCCATCAGGATGAGAAGTGTTAAATCTTGGCAAGCTTCCCATAAGAAGATCTATAAGTAGTAGCACACGTCTCTTCAAGACGTTAGTTTTTCAAGTTCAGGAAAATTTTAATGTTATATATTTAATTCTATGGCAAAAGAACAATATGGAAAATGAAATCCTAAACCAGAATGTTTGCAAGTAAAAAAGTCATACCAGAAAGGTTCTTCCTTTCTTCTGAGGGTACGTATTAGTCCCGAAAGCATTTCTTCTACATAACAATTCTTCCTCATCTCCGCTAATTCCCTTGTCAACGTTGGTCTTCAATATATTTGATAGTCCTTTAACCTACAACATGGGAAAAACTATAAATATCATCTACCAAATTATATATATATATACTTTTTATTTTTGAAAGAAGGTAATTGTGGCGAACGCTATATATAAAAAAAATTTGGACAAGGGTAAATTTTATTCCAAAATCAAATCATACAATCTTACAATCATGGATAATCCCACACCCAATTAGGGTGCCATGGCATTTACATCAAATTCTATATTATGTAGAATGCCTATAGGCCCCTCGAAAATACGACGATTCTGTTCCCTCCAAACATGCCAGACGGAGGCTGCAAGCCGTAATCTGGCAGTCTTGAACCATGTCTGCCACCTTCCTCTTCGGCCTCGTATTCCGGTAATGATGTCTCCAATCTCTCTCCCTGTGTCACATCCTCCCAGCGCTCTGCGGCACTGCTTAGTCCATATATACCAGGACACCTCGCACTCAAAGAACAAGTGTCTCATAGACTCATCTTCTACTTCACACAGTGTACACTTCGGGTTTGGGACTTGGATCCCAAAGGAGATGAGTCTGTTCCTTGTCAGCAGACGACCAAGTAGTAACCGGTAGACGCACAACTGTATCTTGCGGACAATTCCCTTGCACCAGATGAAGTCATATTCTGCGCTAGTAGGATAAGTACGACGCACAAGGTTGTAGCAGCAAACTAACCGAAACTCTCCGGTACCTCCCGTAGCTCCCGACGGATCCCAGGTCCAACAGTCTGCTGGCTGACTCGGATCAATATCTACCGTGCGGATAGCCTCTGCAAGCTCCAGAGTATGGCGGTACACATCTAGTCTCCACACTCCATTTCTAATGATATGTTAACAAGTCAACCCCCCGTCAGCCTCTCAGTGTGTCCGGTCCTCCAGTATATCAATCAGAGATTGAAGCTCTAACCATGGATCGTGCCAGAGGTCAATCCCACCTCCATCTCTCATAGTCCTCCGGATGGAAGATTTGAGTACAGCTCTGTGTCGCAGAATATGCTTGAAAGTGACAGAGTGATTGTTGTTGAGGGAGCATGTCCAGAAGTTGCCCCCCCTCCATCTCTCATAGTCCTCGGGCCAGCCCCCCCGGACAACACCAGCGCTGCCCCTGTCGCCGCCGCCCGCGGCACCATCCAACGCCGGCCCAGGCGACCCCGCGCCTGCATCCGCGCCCGCTGCTCCAGATCCTGCGCCGCCGCTGCCGCCTCCAGCATCGCCGACGCCGGGGTCCCAAGTGAGGGGACCCCTAGGGTTTCCCAATCGCCCGAGTCCCTGAGCTTCCGATTCCATTTATAGCCCCCTAGGGTTTCCCAATCGCCCGAGTCCTTCAGCTTCCGATTCCATATATATATATATATATATATATATATATATATATATATATAAAGATGGGAGCGGGAGCAGGCGACCACGAGCGACCACGAGCGGCACGAGCGGGCTAGGGTTCCTCCCCCCCCCCACCCCCCCCCCCCCCGGCCACCGAATCCACTCGCCGGCGGGAGGAGGAAGGTCGGAAAGATGGAGGGGGGCCGGGCTGCCCCCCCCCCAGGTTGGCGGAGGAGCCCCCCTAAGCGGCGGAGGGGGGGCGAGTACCAAGGCGGGGGGTCGGACGGACCCCCCGGATCGGGAGCGACCGGCGACGCCCCCCCCCCCCCCCCCCCCCCAGGCGGCGAGGGGGGCCGGGAGTAATGGAGGGGGGGTCGGGCGGACCCCCCAGAGCTGTCATGCTAGGTGGCGCCCCCCCAGCCGGTGGGGGGGCGGGAACACAGGTGGGGGGGTCGGGCGGACCCCCTTGTTCTACAGTGCATGGCGGCACCCCCCCCCCGGCGGTGTGTGTGGGGGGGGGGGGGGGGGCGGGACGGAAGGATGGGTGGTCGGGCGGACCCCCTACGGTGGTGGGGGGGCGGGTTCGACGTCGGACGGTGATCGAAGCACGCAAGGAGTTTACAACGCGCCTAACTTCCAATTTGGAGCAGGATCTGGTTCCCAGGAGGGCAGATGGAGGGGGGGATGGACGACGGTTACGCGCCGTCGCGTGGCGAAGACCGGAGGAAAGGCAGGAGGAGGCCAGAGCCATGTTAGGGATCGCCATCATGCTGATGGTTGACAGATCGGGTCAGGGGCGCGGCCATCGGCCCGTGGCCCGTGGCCCGGTGGTGTCTGCTGGGAGATCGGTGGGCTGGCGTCCAAAATTGACCGCGGCGGACAAGGGGAAGAGTAAGGTGGTGGATCTTGGTGGTCAGGGATCTGGGTCTCCCCGGCCGGAGGTTGTCTCCAGGCCACATGGGGAGTCTACTCGGCCGGCTGGTCGGTCATGGGCAGAGATCTGCAAACCTGTGGGGCCGAAAAGTCCCACCTTGATGGAGTACGTGCCGCCCGTCAAGGCAGGGAGGGGTTTCCGGACCTCGTTCCCTGCGGAGGAGATTGAGAAGGTGTCAGCATACTGGAAGAATACCCTCGTTTTGTATGTTCTGGGCAACAAGCCGTTTTACGGACAGATCCGGGGTTATGCGGCGCGTGTCTGGCAGCCCAAGGAAAGTATAGAGTTCATTGTCCGCGAGAACGGCTTCTACTATGTGAAGTTCGGACTTACGGAGGATGTTGCTAGGATCCTCCAAGGCGGCCCCTGAACGTTTGATGGCAGGCTTATCATTCTAAAGGAATGGACCCCGGAGCTTAAATGTGAGAGGGAAATTCTGAATGCCCTGTATGGATTCGCTTCCCTGAGTTTCCGGTCCGGTTTTAGAGTATACCGCTGCTGATGCGTCTGGCGAGTTTGGTGGGTACCCCGATCAAGGCGGATGAAGCTACTGCCTTTCGGTCGAGGTTGATGTATGACAGGATTTTTGTGGAGATTCGGGCTGAGGGGGAGCTACCGAAGATGGTGGAATATGAGATTCCTTCTGGAGAGGTGCTCACCCAGAAGGTGGAATACGAATGGGTCCCACCCACCTGTTCTCGATGTTCCTGTTTTGGGCATCTGGCCAGTGCTTGTTCGGCGGTAGGACCTCAGATGGCGCCTTCACCTCAGGTGGGGCCTTCTATTCCCATGAGTGAGGCTCCGGACACATCCTGTGACATGAATTTCAGAGTTGACCGTGGAGAGGAGGCCTTGGAGGGAGAGAATGATGTGGGGATGAGCCTCATTGTCTCTCCCCAGCTTGCTCCCTCGAGTGGGGTGTTGACTACCTGTCCAGGGCAGAGCAGTATAGTTACTAGAGGCATGGTGGCGTCGGGGAGCGAGGCGCGAGGAGTTGGCGGATCGGCTGGGGGGCAGGTTTACTGTAGGAAGCGACGTGCTGTCGGTCCGCTGAGGGACGGTCCCTCCAGGGAGGGGGGGCATCCTACTGTCCTACTGACAGAGAGGAGACGGTGTGTGTGGAGAATCCTGCCTGGGCGTTGGTGCTCTCTCAGGTCGTTCCCCAGCAGGCCATTCCGACTGGGATGGAGGAGGATCTTTTAGCGTCGGATGTGGCACATTCCCCAGGTGCTGATATGGGTGTTTCCCAGGGGACCCAACCTCTCATTAATTAATGGCTATTATCGTCTGGAATGTGAGGGGGCCGTGTTCGCTAGGGAGGTGGAGAGAGATCTGTGGGGTGCTTCACAGAGAGAAATGTGACATTTCTGTTCTATTAGAATCTAAGATCAAGGGTGAAAAGACTCTTGCTCGGCGGACCCCAACTCATTGGGCCCAACTTCACAACCTGGCTCTGTGTGACATGGCCAGGATCTGGGTTCGCTGGAACTCAAGGAGCTGGGATGGTGACTTGATCTTGATGACGGAGCAGTTGATTGCAATCTCCTTCTCGAACAAGGGTGGCTTTCGGTTCTTGCTGGGGGCGGTTTACAGCCACAACGACCGTAGGAGACGGGAGTCCCTGTGGAGCGACATCTCCCGTATTGCCACTGCTGCAAATTCGTCTTGCCTTCCACTTCTTCTGATCGGGGACTTCAATGCCCTTCTGCATCGTGGAAAGAAGGTGGGTGGTCGCCCTGTTCCAGACTCTATCCTTTATGATTTTCAGAGATGCCTACTCCAGGCGGGCCTCCAGGGAATGTCTCGCTCAGGCTTCATCTGGACCTGGCATAACAAAGCAATCCGGAACAGGGTTGCATGCCAGCTTGATCGAGTCCTAGGCAATGGGGAATGGTTCCGACATTTCCCCAATTCTACGGCTGAGGGTCTGGCTGCTGGGACGAGCGATCACTCATCCATCAGGGTTGGCTTCACTTCTAGGTCTCCTGGGAAGTCCCGCCCATTCAGGTACAACAACAGTTGGTATCTCTCGGAGGGCTACCTGGAGGCTATCTCGGGGGGCTTACTAGCTGTCAGGAGGGGACGGCCCAGTTCCGCTTGGTCCGCCGCCTTAAGGCCACGAAGAAGGCTCTTCGGAGTTGGGTGAAGGGGTTGTCCAAGTCTACCTTGGAAGATAAGGAGGTGGAGTTGCGGACCATCCAGCAGGACATGCAAGCTGACATGCTTAACGGGGACCTGGCGGCTAGAGAGAATGTACTGATCGATGAAGTCAACACCCTGAGGCTGCAGAAGAAGATTAGCACGGCCCAGCGTGCCAAGTGTTCCTGGCTCCAGGATGACGACCGATATTCCAAGTTCTTCTATGATGTTATCCGGACAAGACAGCATAGGAATCACATCTCCCAGCTTCTTGATGTGGATGGCATCCTGGTGGGGACGCCGGCTGAGATCCAGGGCGAGGCTGTCAGGTACTATTCTGAGTTATATTTCCAGACTGACTATTTGTTCGTGTTCCCAGAGGTTGTCACGAAGAGATTGGTGACTCCGTACGAGAATAGTATTCTTCTTGCCCCCGTTACTACGGAGGAGGTAGAATCTATTGTCAAGTTGGCGGATCCCAACAAGGCTCCTGGTCCGGATGGCTTTAGCAGTGGGCTCTACAAACGCCACTGGAAAATTCTGAAGCATCAGGTTTTGGAGGTGGTGCAGGAATTCTTCAAAGGGGAAGCTTCTGAAAGAGCTGAATTACACTTTCCTGACCTTGGTGCCAAAGAAGGAGGGAGCGACTGCACTGGCGGATTTCAGACCTATTGCATGTTGTAATTATCTTTATAAGATAATTATGCACCTTATGTGCCGGCGCATGGAGGGGATCATGCAGGACTTGGTATCTCCGAATCAGGCTGCATTCATCAAGGGGAGGTCGATTGCTGAGCACAGCCTCCTGGCTCATGAGATGGTGAGAGGCTTTAGCAAACCCGGCGGAAAAAAAGCATGTGTGAAACTGGACCTGAGGAAGGCGTATGACATAGTCAATCGAGACTTCCTCTGCCATCTGATGACTGCCATGGGTTTCGCGGACCACTGGGTTGCATTGATCTGGGAGTGCATCACGTCTCCCACTTTCTCTGTCCTCATCCAGGGTATTCCTTATGGGTATTTCCAGAGCAACCGTGGGCTCAGGCAAGGTGACCCCCTGTCCCCTTACCTGTTCACGCTTGTTATGGAATACTTCACATATCTGATGGACCTGACAGAGCACCGGGGGAGGCTGGTCCCTTTGTTTCGGCGGGTGGATCCCCCAGTTACCCACCTTATCTATGCGGATTATCTCTTGGTGTTCATCCAGCCATCGACGGTGGGTTTGCAGACGCTTGCGGAGACTATGGGAGAATTGAATTCCTTTTCGGGCCTTCAGATGAACAGGGATAAGAGCAGGGTGTACTTCAGCTCCCTGTGTTCCCAGAAGGAGGAGCGTGCTGATGTGCTGGGTATCGAGAGGAGTGATCTTCCGGTGCGATACTTAGGAGTACCTCTAACTGTCAACTATGCGCGGGATCAGGACTGCCATAGTCTGGTGGAGTACGTCCAAAGGAGAGTGGAAGGGTGGCAAGCAGCCGGTTTGTCATTTGGCGGTCGCATCGAGCTGGTCAGATCGGTGATTTCGGCTGTGGCTTATTTCTGGTTGCAGTCCATCCTCCTCCATGTTGCCACTATTAGAAAAGTGGAGCGGCTCTGTGCAGATTTCATTTGGAGGGGGGGTATGCATGCGATCTCCTGGGAGCAGCTCTGTAGACCCAGGAAGGAGGGAGGAGTGGGGCTCAGGCCGTTGTTGGAGATTATGGAGGCCTCCACGCTTAAACTGGCTTGGAAATTCATCAACGGGGGTCTCTCTGGGCAGACTGGATGCACAGCAGATATGTAAAGCAGGACAACTTTTGGACGTGTGCTACTGACAACAATCACTTAGTCACGTTCAAGACTGTCTTGAGACACAGGAGGGTGCTTAAATCTGCAATCCGGAAGGTCATGAAGGATGGGTCTGGAACGGACCACTGGCGGGAGCCTTGGATAGATCGGCGTTCGCTATTGGACATCAGGGGAGCCCCGACACATCTGGAGGACAGGCGTGGTCTGACGTGTAGCCGTATCATTCGCGATGGGGAGTGGAGACCAGAGTTGTATCGGTTTACCGAGGAGCTGGGTGGGCCCATTGGTTCTGTTGTCATTGATCCGGCTTTGCCTGCTGATATATGGATTTGGGAGCCGGCATGAGCAACTCCGGGAACTGGGGATTTCCAATTCCGGAGCTGCTACAACCTCATCAGGCGCGCCTTCCCTCAGAGTGCTGACTACAAGTTCGTATGGTGCAAGGGTCTGGCCAGGAAGATGCAGCTGTGTGTATACAAGCTTCTACTGGGTCGTCTTCTGACCAGGGACCGTCTGAGTTCGTTTGGAGTGCCGGTTCCGGATCCCATGTGCGTCTTTGCAGTCTGGAACATAAATCTATTCGGCACATGTTCTTCGAGTGTGCTCTGGCATGGCAGATCTGGTCGGAGCAGAGTAGAGTGTTGGGAGTGGGCGTCTCCGGAAAGGAAATTGGAGACATTATCACGGTGCTCCGGGATTGCAGGAGTCGAGGGCAGGACTGGTTTCGGACCGCCAGAGTTCGGCTGGCTGCTTCTGTTTGGCACGTATGACGGGAACGAAACCGTCGGATATTTGAGGGGCTGATCACCCCTCCGGTAGGCATTATCCATAGCATCGAGTTTGATGTAAATGCTATGGAGAATTGATAAGTGGGAGTCCCACTCTGATTGTATGTTGTAAGATTATTGCTTTACTTTTGGAATAAAATTGACCCTTTTTCCAAATATATATATATATATATATATATATATATATATATATATAGAGCATGGTGACCAGGGGTATGTTGACCGTTGTTAGTAGGCAGAATGGGCGCTTTGCCTCTGAAGTGGAACGAGTGTATAGCAGGAAGAGGCACGCCCCGTCCCCACGGGAGGATAAGCAATCCGCTGGGGGGCCCGATGATCAGACCGAGGCTAATCCGAATTGGGCCTTGACACTATCCAGGATACAGGCGCACCTCACTCCGCCTTCCGAGACGGTGGAGGATCTAGATGGGAAGGACGAGACACTTCCCTCGGGTGTCCGTCCAGCAGATGTTCAGGGGAACCCCTACGTTAATTAATTAATGTCGGTCCTCTCCTGGAACATCCGTGGAGGGTGCTCTCTTGGGAGATGGAAGGAGATTTGTAGAGTCTTGAAGCGAGAGAAGTGTGACATCTAGATCCTGCTAGAGACGAAGATTAGGGGGCGATGATTTTAACTTGCAGGACCCCTGTAAATTGGGGGCATATCCACAACCTGGACCTTTGTAATATGGCTAGGATCTGGGTCAGATGGAACTGTGACAGTTGGGAGAGAGAACAGGTTCTGAAGACTGAGCAGCTTATTGCCATCTCCTTTGTGAATAAAGGAGGATTCCACTTCATTCTTGGAACGGTCTATGGGCACAATGACAGGAGGCTCCGAGAGACACTGTGGGAAGACATTGCACGAGTAGGACGCATGGCGGAGTATCTGCACCTACCTCTGCTTTTTATGGGGGATTTCAACGCGATGTTGCATAGGCGGGAGAAGGTGAGGGGGCGCCCGGTATCTGATCAGATCATCTATGACTTCCAAAGGTGCCTCCTCTAGTCCAGACTGAGGGGACTGGAGAGGACGGGACACATCTGGACCTGGCACAATAAGGCGGTCTGCAACAGGATTGCATGTCAGCTTGACAGGGCTCTGGGAAATAGTGAATGGTTTAGCTATTTTTCGAACGCTGTGGCTGAGGGGTTTGTTGCTGGTACTAGTGATCACACCCCTATCATGGTAGGCTTATCTGCGGGACCTACTTGGAAAGTCCGTCTGTTTCGGTACAACAATAGCTGGTACCTCTCTGCTGGTTATGAGGAGGTGGTTATAGGGGGGTTGCAGCATACTCAAGAGGGTTCGGCACAATTTCGCATGGTACACAAACTTAAACGGTCGAAGAGAGCTATTTGAGCCCGGGTGAAGACGCTGCCACGGACTCGCTTGGAGGTAAAGGAGGCTTCACTCCGAGAGGTCCAGGAAGCTTTACAGGCAGACATGATAAGTGGTGAGTTAGCGACCAGGGAGAAGGACTTGATAGGGGAGGTCAGCATTCTGAGGCTTCAGCAGGAGATCAGCTTGGCCCAACGGGCCAAGTATTCCTGGCTTAAGGATGGGGACCGCTGTACCAGGTTCTTCTACGATGTGATCCGAATCAGACAGCACAGGAACAGCATTTCCAGACTCCTCAATGGCGTAGGAAGATTATCGGGGATCCGGTGGAGATTCAGGAGGAGGCAGTTAAGTACTACTCAAACCTATATCATCAGTCAGACTACTCTACTACGTTCCCAGACCTAGTCATAAAGAGGCTGGTGATGCCTTATGGGAACAGTTTAATGCTGGCTCTTGTGAGTATGGAGGAGGTGGAGGCTATCGTGATGAAGGCGGATCCCAATAGGGCCCCGGGGCCAGATGGCTTCTCTAGCGGGTTATATAAGCGGCACTGGGGCTTGCTTAAGCACCCAGTTCTAGAGGCGGTACAGGAGTTTTTCACGGAGGAAAAGTTGCTGAAGGAGCTGAACCACACATTTCTGACCTTGATCCCAAAAACAGGACGCGACATCTCTAGCCGACTTTAGACCTATTGCGTGTTATAATACATGTATAAGATAATTACACACCTTATGTGCCAGCGCATGGAGGGGATTATACAGGGACTGGTTTCTCGTAATCAGGCGGCATTCATCAAGGGTCGTTCGATTGCTGAGCATAGTCTGCTGGCCCATGAGATGGTGAGAGATTTCAACAAACCAGGGGGGATGAAGACCTGTGTGAAGCTTGATCTGCAGAAAGTTTATGATACGGTCAATAGAGACTTCCTTTATCACCTTATGTTAGCCATGGGTTTTGACGAGGTGTGGGTGGCTAGGGTGAGGGAGTGCATCTGCTCCCCTACCTTCTTGGTACTCATCTAGGGTACCCCATATGGTTTCTTCTGGAGCAACAGGGGCCTTCGGCAGGGAGATCCTCTCTCCCCGTACATGTTCACACTCGTGATGGAGTATTTCACTTGCTTGAAGGATCTGGCGGTGCATAGCAGGAAGATTGTCCCTCTATTTAGGTTGGTCAAGCCAGTGGTGTCTCACCTGATATATGCTGACGACTTACTGGTGCTCCTACAACCATCTATGAGGAGGATGCGTGCGGTCTCAGAGATTATGAAGGAGTTTGGACGGATGTCTGGGCTTCAGCTGAATAGGGAGAAGAGTATGGTCTATTTTAGTGCTCGGTGTTCCCTCAAGGAGGAAAGAGCTCTTGCTCTAGGAGTGGAGAAAGGAGATCTCTCGGTAAAGTACCTGGGGGTACCGCTAACTGTCAACTACGCTCGGAAGCTGGATAGCCACAGCCTGGTGGAGTTTGCTCAGAGAAGGGTGGAAGGTTGGCAGGCAGCGGGGTTATCCTTTAGAGGTCGCATAGAGCTCTGGTCAGGTCAGTCATCTCTGGCATTGGTATGTTCTGGTTGCAGTCGATTAAGATCCTGGTAGCCACCATCCGTAAGGTGGAGAGCATATGTGCAAATTTTATCTGGCACGGAGGATTGCATGCGATCTCCTGGGAGCAACTCTGCCGTCCTCGGGAGGAAGGGGGTAGGGTTGCGTCCACTGGTATTGGTTCGGAAGGCCTCCGGGTTGAAGATAGCATGGCAATTCATCAAAGGCGACTCGCTTTGGGCGAAGTGGATGGCTAATAGGTATTTGATGCAGAGGAATTTTTGGGCCTGTGAGATTGATAACAATTTTTCGATCCCCTTCAAGGCTATCCTTCGATGCTGATCGGTCCTTCAGACTGCTATATGTCAGATTATGAAGGATGGGGCGAACACTGATCTGTAGCTCGATCCTTGGATAGAGGACAGAAGGGGTCTGACTTGCCAACGGATTATCCGAGATGGAGAGTGGAGGCCTGAGTCCTACCGATATACCGAGGAGCTTGGTGAGATTATCAGGACAGTCGCCTTGGACCCAGTATTGTCAGCTGATCGATGGGTCCGGGACCCGCCTGGAGTTTCTACTGGGACTGGGCAGTTCCAGTTCCGGAGATGCTATAACCTCGTTAGGCGCACTTTTCCTCTGAGTACTGACTATGAGTTCGTATGGTGTAAGGGACTTGCAAGGAAGATGCAACTGTGTGTTTACTGGCTTCTTCTTGGTCGTCTTCTGACGAAGGATCGACTTAGAGCTTTTGGGGTTCAGGTCCCTGATCCTAAGTGTGTGTTATGCAGTATGGAGAATGAATCTATAAGGCACATTTTTTTTAAGTGTGACCTGTCATGGCAGATCTGGTCTGAGCAAAGCAGGGTGTTGGGTGGATGTGACTCAGAAAAGGGGGTTGGTATCTTCGAGGGGTTAATCACCCCTCCTGTAGGCATCCTCCAAAACATTGAATTCGATGTAAATGCTATGGGAAACTGAGGTGTGGGAGTCCCACCATGATTGTATGTTGTAAGATTATTGCGTCGCATTTGGAATAAAATTTACCCTTTTTCCAATATATATATATATATATATATATATATATATATATATATATATATATATATATATATATATGTTGCAGGTCCAAAAAGCACTTGCCCCTCCATATTCTTGTAGAGCAGAAAAATCATGATCCCTTGTAACAGTTGTAAGCTGCTCCACTCCTGGAAAATCGGCAGGTACAGATATTCCTCCAACAGAACCTAGTTGTGACATGCAAGGAGCATCCATTAAAGTAAAGCTATCAGCTAAGACAAGTTCCACGGAAGTGTAACTAACATAACAGCAATAGTTGTATATGACAGTGCAAAACTAATTGATTTTCAAGGTTTCAATTAAGGTAGCAATAATACATATGGAATAATTATTGATATAACCAAAGTGAAAAACAAGCAAATGTTACAACAGCTTAAAGATATAAGCCCAGATTTTCATATGATTCAAGCAGTTTTTATCTAAGAAAGATTTTAAAAATATACAGTTCTGTGACGTTAAGTCTGCCTGTCTTCTTCCTCCCACCTGGGTCTCACTGTGTGCTAGAAGGCGGTTTAGGTTTACAAGAAATTGGAGAAAATTGGCTTCCTTAACATATATGGAAAATACTGAAGCATGCATGTTAGAGTCACGGAAACAGTCTCTCCATATACATGGGGGTAAGGCTCCATACATCTTGACCCTCTCCAGATACTGCCTAAGCAGGAGTCCGTGGCCCTAGGATGCTCTTTTTAATGTATATGGAAAATACTACAGAGATGAAGTTTCATAGCCATTTTAAAGGGCTTCAATTTAAACAGTATTTAGTTGGGCTGTTTTCCCTAACTAAAAGAGTGTTACAGTAAGCAGTTCTCATTGCACACTCGGTCCACATTTGCTTAATGATTAATCAAATTACATGGTTGACTAATCGCAATTACGCATCACTAGGTTTAGTAGGAAGATTAATTGAATTAAGCGGTCTATCCGAATGGTTAAACGCCAAATAAACCTTTCCTGGGAACATTGTGTTGCAATATGGAGAAAAACCCAAAGAATACTTCATTAGGCTTTAAGGCCAACTATATAAAGAGAAAATAATGACAAAATACAATGTGAGAAAGTAAGCTATTCTTTAGCCGCCCCCTCAAATCACAGTGGGTGAACCAACAAGAGTTTACCAAGAAGAAAGGAGTGATGTTGGACAGTGTTATGTTTGATGAAAAGATGAGCAGTATGTATATGAGAAGTGGAGGAGATATCGGCCCACACATATAGTGTTGGTCCTTATCGAACCAAGCTCAACCTCAAGCTCGAGCCTATAAGAAGATGTTCAAGCTCGGGTTGATTTCTTCGCGAGCCGAGTCGAGCTGCTTCCGTGCAGCTCACAAGTTGTTCGAGATTGAGTAGAGCCTGAGCCAAGCTCCAGTCCCAGACTTCATGGGATATGGCCATTTAATCCCATCCACGATAAGTATGAACATTTAGTTCCCAACCAGTGTGGGACCAACCATTATGATACGTCATAATTTTTTGACAGTTACACATCTAAATCTAGAAAATCATATGACTATATAGAGGCCGATGAAGACAAGAAGGTGAATAGCCTGTGGTGTATGGACAGGTTGTAAAACCTCATATATAGATCCTCATACAACTTGGGATCCCAATGACATAGAGGTAACAAGAAAAAACAGAAGCAAAGAGACACGGAAGTAGACAAGTACCATCATGCAAGCAAAGGATCCTTTGTGACACAAGGAGCAATGAAGACAAGAAGGTGAATAGCCTGTGGTGTATGGACAGGTTGTAAAACCTCATATGTAATGGGAGGGCGATCACAGCAGCAATATGCCCTTACAGTACTAGGAGAATGCAGTGGCAGGTGGTGAACTCTCCCTTTCTTTATGTTTTTTCTCCTCTGCCAAGCTCCGAGGTGTTGGAATTATTCAATAATTAAGGGGCCACACATGTAAAATTAATTGTGTTTGGGCTATCTAAATAATTAAGCCAAATTAAAGTGGTCTATTTGGAAATTGCTTAAGGGTATAATTGTCATGGAATTAATGTGTAGATACCGGAGATAATTCTAATTTGATGAGGGGCCAAATTAGAAATATCAAAACACATATATATATATATATATATATATATATATATATATATATATATATGTGTGTGTATTCATTAGGGTTACGGTCCCCAACTTATACGGCCACCAAAGAGAAGTTTTCTTTTTTTTCTCTTCTGCATCCCTATCAACAGGAAGAGAGGGACAAAGGATTCGGATTCTTCTTTGTCATTAAGGGTCGTAGCAAGTTGGAAGATCGAACCCAATAAAGAGACGTTCGCTTCAAGATCCATCAAGTCTAGCAATGGATTCAGGTACGCTTCCGCAATTTAATTTATGTTCTTCATCTCATGAATCGACAGGGTACAATAAAGTTCTAACAAGTGGTATCAGAGCCACCATGTTTGATTTATGAGGTTGAAGTTTCAGAATCAATTTTTGTTGTTGTTGAGGAACCCTAGATCGTTCCATCTAATTTACTTTAGGGTTTCGAGTATTGTTAGATTCAATTTTTCTATTATTTAGAAACTCCAGATCCTTCTCTAATTTAATTTAGGATTTCGATTGTTCGATAATAATTTTTAATATTGATGAAATCATTGATTTTTTAATCATTGGATAAATAAGTTCTTTCGATGAACCCCCATGTTAGAATTCGAAACACCCTTGTTTCAAATAGTCATGAAATCCCACTTGCATCTATGACGTGAACAAGCATAGCTGTGGAGAGTGAGCAATCTAACCGTTCAGTTCGTTGAACTTTTGAGCTTCCATTGCCATTCCTTGCCCATATTCCACTAGATACTTTGTTGCTTGAATGTCTCATGAGAATTACTATTCACTCAGAGACGATCAGTGACATCAAGCATTGCCGAGTATATTTTGCAATACTATAGTTCATGGGTC
Organism: Iris pallida; assembly: GCA_029216955.1. Classification (NCBI taxonomy): domain Eukaryota; kingdom Viridiplantae; phylum Streptophyta; class Magnoliopsida; order Asparagales; family Iridaceae; genus Iris; species Iris pallida. The sequence goes on along the minus strand of JANAVB010016981.1, from coordinate 27,405 downwards.
AACAAGGACTATTCGTTATTTTACAATGAATTGGTTAGATTATGTAAAGAGCAATGACATACAACTACAGGAAAATGGTGCTTTGGATGTGCAGTAGATATTTTATTTTTTTTGTAGTTTATATCTTTCCATGATCATTATCAATGACTATGTTGTCGATGAAGATGAGTAACTATTTTGGAGCCAAAAATACTAAGAGCCTGGCTGCATGTGAAGGAATCAAGGTGATTTAAATTTGTCATAAGTACTACTATTGTAATCTCTTTGGAGCTGTACATGATCATAGAAAAATGTTTAATATGTATACTATCAGTGTTGTTTTGACCGGCAGAGCCATTTTCCAGAAAGATACAGCAGAATTGAGGGCCTTACAGTATCTGTTGGAATTTAATTTCCAATAAATTTATGTTCTAAATAATATAATTGATGTAATCTATTGACGTACATATCTTCAGCAGATTATTTTAATATAATCTTTATGGGTTATTTGAAGCAATCTATTGGTCCATATCTTCAGTAAAATATTACGTGAATTTTATTATGTTGACAATGCTCAATTTAGTCAAATTAAGAATATTTGTTTGAATCATGTAAAGAGATTCACATGCTTATGATTATCTTATTTAAGTTATAATATTTTAAATATGCATGTGCATAAGGATTTATGATTATTTAATTCAAATAAGCATAAAAATTTGGGCATGATTCAGTTTTGTAAGATTTAGTCAACGTTCAAATTTTGGTACCTTTTGAGACTAGCAATAGTTGTCTAATATTCTGAATAGACTCATTGAAACAAGATGTCGCCAAAGTGACCTCTCTTGCGTAGATAGTCTATGAGGAATGTCAGATGTTTGTGTGTATATATTCATGCGGGTATTAGCCGGCCCAAAGGAAGGTTAATACTTGGCCGAATTGCACACATACTTGTGGTGATAAATGTGTGACAATTATACGGTTTACATGTGAATAATAATCCGATCCAAAGATAGACTTATTATTTGACATGACTTATTGTCAACGTTTGATCATTACACCAAGAATACCACTTGCAGTTAATATCACTGTCCAAAGACTTGATATTAATGATGTACTAGGTATCTTGAGATGGGGTTCACCATTAATTGAATTTGTTTGACTATATTTTACGCTTTGGTTATTTGTTAGAGCATGTTTGTTTTTGGTTGCTTTGTTCTCTTTACAGTTAATGTTGTTAAAATATCTGCCAATAAGATTTTAATTTTCATGATTAATGGGATACACTTTAAGGGCAAAAAGAAATGAATACAGTAGCTGCTAAGGGTCCAGATCAAAAGAAACAACAATATAAAACTAACGGTTGTTCTTTTGTGATAAGACATGACACATAAGGAAGAAATGTACAAAGTACCACGCATGGCATATAAAGAAAAGTATATTTCTAAATTTGGTCTGTTCTGCGGTTAATTTAGATTTAGTACCTAGAAACACATGATGGTTAGATTCTGGTGCTACTACCCATATTAGTGTTTATAGACAAGGTTGTCTGAGCTACCGAAAGCCAATTGATGATGAAAGATACATCTATGTGGGTGACGGCAAATCGGTAGAAGTGGATGCAGTAGGATATTTTAGGTTATTTTTAGGAACCGGTTATTATTTGGATTTGATAGAATTTTTTTATTGTACCGTCTTTTAGACGAAATTTAGTTTCAGTTTCCTTAATGGACAAATCTGGTTATCATTGTTCATTTGGAAATAATAAGTTTAGTCTATCTTTAAATCCGAATATTATTGGTAACGGTTCCTTTAAGATTTATGATCGCCTATATTCAGTTGAAACTATTGCAGCTTAAATGAAACCTTGCAAGTGGAGTCATGTGGTACTAAACATAAAATAAACAATAAATATTTTTATCCTCATTATGACATAAGCGATTAGGTCACATCTCTAAAATAGAGTTGAACGACTTGTGTCTGATGAGATTTGGATTTTATTTACTTTATAGACTTTAATGTCCATATTAATGTGTAAATGAAATACAGACCAAAGTTCAACTGTAAGCAGCTACTTTATTGACTATGCTGACAAATCGAGGGGTTAATAATTATACAATCCCACACAAAGAAAATTTTGAGACGAGAAGTGTAATAGTTTTTGAGGATGTTGAGTTTGGAAAAAAAATAAAGTCAGGATCATTGTCTTTGAGAATGAATCAAATACGATTCCTACTATCACTTTTGACGATGTACAGGATTCTATACCTGTCATGATCAAGAAGTGAATTCGGAGCCTCAATAAGACAATGTTGAATTACCTCTATAAGTCGTTGTTGAGATACCTTAACAACGACAACGTAGCGGCACCCCGTTCAAGATAAGGTAATTATTCCTAAGGAACAAACTCAACAACCTCAAGAACCGTTAATATTAAGATGGTCCACCAGAGAAAGGAGAAATATAATTTCGGATAATATATGTCATATTTCTCTAGGAACGCGAGGAAGACTGTGGATACTGGAAGATGATCTAATCAACTTCCGTCAGGCTATGGAAAGTTCCAGTTCTCAAAGTGGATTGATACAATAAATAAGGAGTATAAGTTCATGCAAGACAATAAAGTTTAAGAACTTATCCCATTACCAAAAGGTATGAAATCCATTGGTTGCAAATGGACATTTAGAACCAAGAAAGATTCGAAGGGTCATGTGGAGAAGTATAAAGTATGTCTTGTAACTAGTAACTTTACTCAAAATTTTGGGATTGATTTTAAAGAGCTTTTCTCTTCGGTATCTTTGAAAAACTGCTTTAAAACAATCATAGCACATGTTGCACATTTTGATCTTAAGTTACATCAAATGGATGTCAAAACGGCGTTTCTCAATGGTAACATTGACAAAACTATTTATATGGTGCAACCAGAAAACTTTGTGTCGAAAGATCCAAAGAATATGGTTTGCAAATTGACAAAATTTATTTATGAACTCAAGCAAGCTTCTCGTCAGTAGTACTATAAATTTCACCAAGTTGTTACCTCGTTTGGTTTTGAGGTTAACGTTGTTGAAGATTGTGCGTATCACAAATTCAGTGGAAGTAGGAATAATTTTCTAGTTTTGTATATTAATTAAAGTATTCAATGCAAACCAGGTAACACCTCTCGCTAAAGGAGACAAATTCGGTCTCAATCAAGTGCCCTAAGGTTAGCCTTAAAATTAAGAAAATGCAATAAATTTTTACTTCATGATCAGTTGTAGGGAGTCTAATGTATGCTCAAGTATGTACGTGTCAGGATATTGCGTACATATTAGGATGTTAGACATATATTTAAGCAAATATGGATGGATCATTGGGTAGCAGCCAAACTATTTAAGTAATTAATAGAGAACAAGAAATTATATGCTCTTTGTAGGAGATCGGATAATTCTGGAGATCATAAGGTATTCCGACTCCGATTTTGTTGGATGCCAACACAGTAGTAGATTCACATCAGTTTATGCTGACTAATGGAGATATATTTTGGATGAGTGATAAACATGCACTCATAATTTCTTCCACCATGGCAGCAAGGTTTATAACATGTTGTGGGACATCTATTCAGGAAATATGGTTGCGAAATTTTGTCACAAGGCTGCGTCTACAGTACGGTGTTGAAAGACCACATGAAATTATGGTGTGACAATAAATCAATACTGCATTCCAATAACAACAGAAACTTGTATAAGTCAAAGAATATTGACATAAAGTTTCTAGTTGTGAAGGAAAGAATTGAGAATGGTTATAGTGTCCATATAGCACATTAGGACAAACTCCATGTTAGCGGATCCGCTCACAAAAGCATTATCATTCAGGGTCTTTCATGAGCATACTACTCATATGGGTGTTAATTAAGAATATGGCAATATAGTGGGAGTTTGTATTTTATGTATTTGGGTGCTATTTGGTTTTGGACACATTTATGTATTAAAGTATTTTGGATATTTATCTGATCAGATATATGGAAATTCAGTTCATTCTGTTTTCATTATGTTAATGTATTGATCTCACTAAAGTTAAGAAGGACTAGTTGGAAATAGACATGTATTGATCACATTGCGTGTAATTTCCATGCTACGCATCCATAATTGATCTATGTCGTTTAGCTATATTGGTATATGTGACCATTGATGGTTTAGTTACGCTATATGTGACGAAGGCCGCTTTGATCCTATGTTGATATGGTTAATGGACGAGATTGTCCGGATATACCCTAAGGATTAAGATAGCAATTTATGAGCTCACTAAAGTTAACACAATTATAAGGTTACATATGTGGCCCAGTGGGAGATTGTTGGAATTATTCAATAATTAAGGGGCCACACATGTAAAATTAATTGTGTTTGGGCTATCTAAATAATTAAGCCAAATTAAAGTGGTCTATTTGGAAATTGGCTTAAGGGTATAATTGTCATGGAATTAATGTGTAGATACCGGAGATAATTCTAATTTGATGAGGGGCCAAATTAGAAATATCAAAACACACACATATATATATGTGTATTCATTAGGGTTATGGTCCCCAACTTATACGGCCACCAAAGAGAAGTTTTCTTTTTTTCTCTTCTGCATCCCCATCAACAGAAAGAGAGGGACAAAGGATTCGGATTCTTCTTTGTCATTAAGGGTCGTAGCAAGTTGGAAGATCGAACCCAATAAAGAGACGTTCGCTTCAAGATCCATCAAGTCTAGCAATGGATTCAGGTACGCTTCCGCAATTTAATTTATGTTCTTCATCTCATGAATCGACAGGGTACAATAAAGTTCTAACACGAGGATCCCAACCCTAATGGCTGACTACTTGACTTTGATACTCTAAAGAGTTCTGATCTCTCTAATAAGTCTATCTCCCTCACTCTTTCCGCTTTTTGTTTTAGCAGATTTTTGTTCTCTTTTCAAATGTGTGTTTCCCTTGGCTCCTCCCACCAACAAAATTTTTCACTGTTTGTCCTCCTTAATTTTTATATTTCAGAACATCAATTAAAATGTGTTAAAGTTAAACTCTCTACCACTGTACCAAAACTCTACAGCTTTACAGAGGGTCGAATGCTAAATATCTATATTCTAACATGCCCCCACATGTCGAAAGCACATTTTGGGTAAAGAGATGGATTTATAATGCGGTACAGTTTTTTTTAAACATGCTTAAAATGCATGCCAGAGGATTCGAACTTGGGTTGCTATAATACCATGTTCAAGTTTGTCACTACACCAAAACTCTAGTTGTTCGGATACCATGTTAAAGTCCCTACTAGACTACCACTGCACCAAAACACTAGAGCTTTAGGAAGGATTGAAGGTTAAATATTAATATTCTAACAAAATGTATTCAGTAAATTTTTATGATTAGAAAGATCTATACTAGTATTATTATTTCTCTCTTGATTGAACACCTTATGGTCCTTATCCATAATTATTGTGTATGCTTGACCTCTGCAAAGATGATAGTCCCAAAACATATAAAGTCTCAGTCATACATCACAAGCTTCTATGCTACCTCTAATTTTAGTCGTGAGGCCCCTATTACGCAGCCTAGGCGCCCACCTAGGTCTTTGGTCTCTACCTCCTTAACAAGCTTGCATGCCACCACCCAGACCTGCACAAAACCCGAGGAGAGCTTCCGACCTGGTCCCTAGCATATGACTGAGGCCTAATCTTCTATTAGTTGTTTGTATACTCGCAGGTTAGTAGAGACGCATATTGAGTTCCCTTTGACAGATCAAGGTTGCTCTTTGGTTCTTTTAGAACAAAGGATTGTTGTCGAAGGCCATCACTTCTAGATCAAGGTTTGTATCATCGAAAAACGAGGGGTGGACTTGGGCTCTTTGGGTAACCTTAACCCTTTCTTTGTTATAAATTGTCTATTCTGAAATGTTGTTAGATCATTAAGAATTATTGCTTGATAACAGAATGTTGTAAATCTTTGTTTGGCCATTCCTGTTATACTCCTTTCATGCGTCATCCACCTTTGTTTTCTTCAGGTTCGTAGTATCGGTATTTGACCATTCCTATGAGTATCGGTATCGGGGGAATCGACCGTTTTCAATTGGAGTATATGTTTTTTTGTATTGGAAGCAAATAAATAAGTAAATTATTAAAATTAATATGTTATACTTTTAGGCATAATTTGAAGTACTTTATGTTGTTCCTTAGTAGTTTTGAAATTGAATGAAATGATAGTCACTCTAGTTGATTGGTTTACCTACGTTAAATAAGTTTTCTTTATTTACATGCTTTTACACCCTTGTTGATTTATCTTTTTCATTAAATTTTCTTTGTCGAATCGACTCGGAAAGAGACCCCAACGTTGGTATTGGTAAGTATCGGTAGCGGTCGGTATCGAATCAGGACATGCCAAACCGTAGTATCGACCGTATCGTATCATATTGGCCGATACGGCAAACTTATATTATTGTCAAAACTGGAGTTCTCATCACAACATGAAGCCGAATCACACATAGAAGCCTACCTTGATAGTCAAGCAGTTTAAGCTTGTAGAAGAATAGACGAAGCTCATCCAACAAAGGAACAACTCGTTAAAAACAAGACTAGTAGAGACTCTAGATATGAAGAGGAAAGATCATAAGGTCCATAAAAGGGAATTGATTTCATTTCTCCAGCACGATATAAGAAAATGAACTATACTGAAGCAAATTTACCATAATGTCTAGATTTAAGAACATGATCCCAATAATCTGATTTCAACAATTAATGTAGTAACTGAATCATGCATGATTATAAAAATTAATATGCATATAAATCATTAATATTGTAAAAGAAATAAGTTAAGAATAGTGAACCACCTGGAATCTCTCTTTCGCCAGTTTCTGCAGCTTCTTTGAACAGCAATGCTGCCTGAAATAGTCAAAAAGAGGATGACCAACAAGAACTAAGAAAAAAAATGATAAACTTGTTAACTTCAGGCATAACATGATTTGAATTGATACCCTTATAACTTGAGCATGTGTCCGAATTTTCCTCCTTAGAGTCTCTTTCTCTTCTTCCTTTCTTAAATCCAGAGTATACCTAAATCGGCGGGAAGCATTGAGCACAAGTGCCGCTTGCTGACAAAGAAGAAAAGCAATCATCGCGATCATTACACGAACACATTTAACAGATTAACCAAGAACGGGGTAGTTTAGAAATGTATCATGAGAATCATAGTGAAAATTTAGATATGGTAAATAAGATAGCCAAGGATTTGGTTCCATTAAAGGAACCCTTCAGTGCAGGATATCAGTTTAACATGTAAACGGTCTAGTGGTTAAATTAATGGGGATCCAACTTAAATGCCTTAACTTCAATCCTCTCTGTCTACATTTTATCTAATTTATAGTTGTTGTTTTAACTTTTTTCCCTTGAAAAAATGACGCGTCCTGCCCTGCTTCATTGCAATATTGAGCTTTCACAAATACAACAACGACGAGGACACAATACGTGCAAGTCTTCACGGACACGGGACATATTTTGGTATGTCCTAGTACATGGGGCTGTTTGGTTCAAGCTTTAGAGGCTTGGGAATGGGTTTTGGATTCGGAAAGTAATTTCCAAGTCCCCCTTGGAAATATTTTTGCTTTCCTTGGAAATGTTGGTTAGGTGCATTAATTACAATTTATTTTGACGTTAATACCCTGAATGACATCATTTGAATTTTAGATAATAATAACATAATGAAATTAATGAAAGGGGATTTATGGAAAGCTAAACAAATTAAGATTCCTATTATTGTCTGAACCAAATATGGGAATGGAAAAATTAATTAATTTTTCTGGATACATATTCCCCACCCAAACATGGGTATAAGAATGTTGGGGAAAGGAATGAAAAATTGATTACCAGGAATATTATCCAAACGTCCCCTTGGGAGTGTTTGTGTTGATACGACGCATACATGGAAGGCAAGGGACGACATCAGCTCGTCATACAAATTACTCGGGCAGGTGGATCCACAGAATACAAATATAGGAATCCATGGCCAGTCAGTCATAACCAGAAGCACTTTCTAGATGCTGACATTATTATGTAACAGAGAGAAAGAAGGAGAGAGAGAGAGGGAGAGACCGACCCTCCAGCGCCTGAGCCTCTCGATGGGAGCATTCTTGGCGGGAATGTCGAAGGTGTCGTCCTCGTGGATCTCGTTCTCATCGTTCGCCGCGCCGGCGCAGGCGGACTCCTCGTCGAACTTCCAGTCGGCGGACGGTCCCTTCCGATCATGGTCCATCTCTCTCTGTCGCAGGAGAAATGATGGGAGAGGGGGAGAGAGAGGAAGGAGAAGAATCGTCTCTCTTCCTCTGTTTCTTTCTTCCTCCCTTCTCTCCTTCCCCTTAGGAAATTCGGTTGAGAAATGGAACAAAACAAATTAATTTATTTGTGCTTATTTCAACGGCCGCTCTTGGCCTGCGGTTTCTCTCTCTCTCTTCCTCTCTGTGCATCTCCATGCGTACCTAGAATGAGAGGAGGGGAGGGAACATCTTTCGCGGAAGCTTCGGTTTGAAAGGACAAGTCAGAGTGCTAAGTGAGCATTCCATTTTTATTTTTATTTTTATTTATTTAGTTTTTTTTTCAAATTGGGCTGGGTAAAATGTAAAAAAAAAAAAAAATCCTTCTCAAATTTACCTCGTTAGCAAAATAAGACTCGATAGAAAAATGAGGGAGGCTATCCGCACCCCACCAAGTGCTAAGCACACCCTAATATTATTAAATTAAAAAAAAATCAAATTCCTATTCTACTCTCCCCTTCTCCCTGCTCCCCTCCCCCCGCTCTGCCGACCCCGACCCCTCCGCCTCCGCCTCCGCCTCCCCGACCCTCCTCCTCCTCCTCCGCCCGGCCCTCCTCCTCCCTCCTCATCCTCCGCCTCCCGACCTCCTTCTCCTCCCGACCCCTCCTCCTTCTCCTGGGTCGGAGGTCATGGTCGGGGTCGGAGGAGGAGGGTCGGGAGGGTCGGGGGAGGCGGAGGAGAAGGGGTCGGGGTCGGCGGAGCGGGGGCAGGGGAGGGGAGGGGAGGGGAGCAGGGAGAAGGGGAGGGTAGAATAGAAATTTGATTTTTTTTTTTTTTTTTTTTTTACATTGGGGTGTGCTCAGCACTTGTTGGGGTGCGGATAGCCGCACCCTAGAAAAATATAGTAATTAATCCTCCCGCAATATATCAATTGATCAAAATGCCCCCCGATTGTCTACAAACCGTCAGATTTGACCATTAGTGATTGTTTTAAAAAAATCTAAAATATCCCTCCTTCCCCATTCACCTCCCTCACACCTCCATCCTCCTCCCCGCGCGATCACCCGCCTCCCCCCCCCCCCCCCACCCCTCCCTCCTCCCACGCGGTGGTGGCAACCCCTACTCCTTCCCATGCGACTATCCGCCCCCTCCTACATGCCCCCTTCTCTCCGTACGGCGACCCGCCACCCGGTCCCCCCTCTCCTCCTCCCCGCCCCCACGGAGAGTGGGATGAGGGATAATTGTCATTTCAAACGTATTTTAACGTCTACTGACGGCAGATGTGTAAACTGAGCCAAAATGAAAATGTGAGGGTTTTTTTAAGCTATGGGTCTTTAAATGGAAAAATGCAAATCTAAGGAGAAATTTTTTGCACTTTACCCACCATCGCTCACCAGCTAAGCTAGCATCGTGGAGGCCAAACTAAGTTCTATTTTGGGTCATATTAAAGGACTTGTTTGATAAGAAGTACTTGGATTTGCAAATTTTTATCCTAAAATTTCAAGACATAAGAAAAATGTATTACAAAAAAAAGTAAATATTAATAATTAAATTAACGTATGTAACAAAATAACATAATTAACATAAGTTATGTAAATATTAATTAGTTAATTCATGCATCTATTCATGTCCATTCTCATAAAATATTTTGTGACGGAGGAGCACACACACACAGAGAGAGAGAGCCTGAGCCTCTTGATGGGAGTGGCTAGAGATGGGGGGCTCATCCACGGGAGGTCCCAGGTTCGAGTCCTCTCTTGGGCACCGGCTGGACTATATGCCACGGGCGTACCAAGCCTACTTGGATGGAGGGGGGCTCCATGTCGATCACTCTGGATTGCCGACTGTGGAACCTTTCCATATTTTAACTCAATCTGACCCAACTTAGGATTATTCCTTTAGCTATGTGGATTCACCACTTTTATTATCAAGCCTACTTGTGTACTTCAAAACTTTTGTTTTATTAGTGTGAAGGCCAAGCTGAGGCAAGTTCACCGAAGCCACCCACCTGAGCGATGAGTCGTCTCGGCCAAGCGAGACTTCGAGTAGGCCGTTGCATGGCTAAGTCCGAACGCCGTTGGATTTCGATTCCTCCGATTGAGCTGAGCGAGACGGGGCATTATATTATACACCACTCAGAAAAAGTTCCTTCCTTGAAACTTACTGAGTACACTTATCGACTTATAACTTGGTTCAACATCCAATGACTCTCGCATACGCTTTGCCTTAACCAATCTCTGAAACCTAACTTGCATTAATGCCTCAATCATTTTATTTCAAACCAACGATTGTACTACCCTCAATCTTTGAAACACGATTTCAAAATTCTCGATACCGTTCAGTTCCTACAGTCTCATTGGGATTCAATATATCTCTTAGTTAGATCGTGCACATATTCCAGGCGTCCCCAAAATACATGCATGTCAGCCAAGCCTTGTGATAGAGAATTCGCTATTTTTACTCGAGTCGGATCGTGCATATATTCATGCCTACTTTTACTCGAGTCGGATCGTGCATATATTCATGCGTCCCTGAAATATATGCATTTCAGCCAAAACTCGTGAATGGTGTCTCCATAATTTCTATCTATCCGCATCGGGACGTCTGCCTAATCGCTAGGCTATCCTTCCAGGCTATAGTCAACCGTCAGTATTGGAATCATAGTTCCCAAACAATAATATCAATACTGACCCCAAATCTAATTAGCACTCCAATTTCTAACTTCGAGCATTGATTTCTCCTATTCGAACTCGCAACGTTCAAACCCAGGGGTCTGAGTCGTTCAGTAAATTCATCCTATGGTAAGTCTTGTTCAACCAATTCCCCGACATATCAATATCGCTCGTCCAACAAGCAATTAGCATAATCTATCTCTTCGAACACATTCGATAAAATTTTACCTATCCATTCCTCCTAAGTCAAGCACGCTACGACATGATCTGTCGTTAAACCATAATTCTTATTTTATATTCCCTAAGTCATTCGTCACAATTCAAGTAATCAATTACAAGGTCGTCTAGCTTAACAATATGTCACGCCCCAATCTCACGCAAGTCCGATCATCCATGCTGGACATGAAATCACCATGCATTCCTGCTGTAGTGCCCCGTCCCGCTCAGTCAATCGGAGGAATTGAAACGCGGCGTTCGAACTTAGCCTTGCAACGGCTGCTCAGAGACATCGCTCGGTCGAGACGACTGCTCGCTCAGGTGGGGTAGTTTCGGTGAACTTGTCTCATCTTAGCCTTCACATAATAAATCGTATGTTTTCAACTTGCACAAGTAGGCTTGATAATAAAAGAGACGAATTCACATAGCTAAAGGAAATAATTCCGATGGGTCGAATTGAGTTAGAATATGGAAAGGTCCAACGGTCGGCTTAGAGCTGGTGCACGGCGTACTTTGAAAATGACACTCGATCCTTCGTCCTGTGACTTGGGAGAAGGAAAGTTGGTTGAGTAGGCAAATTCATGATCGTAGCATAAGTCATAGGCGTCGCCCGCATGAATGCTTCATAAAGCATGCACGGTCCTATCGTCCAAGACTTGGCATAGCCTTGGCTTGCCCCATGAGTTAAGTTGCGTTGCACGGCTTATGATATAAGTCTAGGCACCCAAATGACTTGGTCGTTCAGAATTCAAACGCATGCGCGGCACGTTTCCACAATGCGTGGCTTGACGTAGCCTTTGCTTGTCGAGTAGTTGTGCGTTTAAGTCAGGCAAGTTATGTTAGGCTATCGGAGTGGTAGCAAGCACGGTCCTACGAATTCTACGGTTGGGTATAACCACATAGTCTTACGGTCTCAAGGCCCGTCATATAAAGTATGACTTGGGCGATAGCGTCGCGTAGGTCGAAAGTCGGTTTGAGGCACGATGCACGAACTTAGTATTTAAGGCATGAACTACGGTTGATTTAATGAGTTTTGGAGGAAGGACTATCGAATAAGCATTGAGTTGAATGAAATGATACGGTAACATGGACAGAATGCTCACGACCGTGGGTCGCGAAGGGTCTCAAATGATGGAAGTCTTGATATGGGTTTAAAAGAGATGGTAACATTGGAAGAGGAATGACTGTGTGAGACGTCAGTTTGAGTCGAGTCTTGCATGGTCATTGGACAACTTATCGACAAGGAGGAATTTCCACGAGCGGCAACCCTGGGCGCCATGGGACCGCGTCGTTCCGAAGGAAAACATGGTATAGCCGTAGCTTGACGAACCGCTCGGGTTATTCGGAAACTTTCAACGGGGCAAGCTACTTGCGTTGAAAGGGTCGCCAAATAGCAAGACTATAATCCATGATAGCTTGTGATGTTAGTGACCAATTCATATAGATGGGTCAGCACGGGCTGCAATCCACGTGTATGCTTTTGGATTGAGTCAGTTGAATGTGTGTACAGTTAGAACATAAGGTTTCGACCTAAGTTTTGGCATCAACATAGGCGACGTGCTTCGACACGAGATGCGACGTCGGGTCTTAAGTTGTTGGCATATAAGTTGTATAAGTTGGTTTAAGTCATCTTGAGTTTAAGTCAAGAAATGTCGCAAGGAGAAGTCGGTCAAGTGATACTTAGTCCAGAAGTCTTGATTGGGTCTATTGGTGATCAAAGTAGCAAGGGCCGCGAGACGGCGATATGGTGAAGTCACATTGAGTTGCGAGGCACGATATGATGGATTTGTAGCACGGTCACAAGGAATTGGGTACTATCGCGTAGTTGAGTCTCTGATTTTATGCCGAAAGGCAAGCACGACTTGATAGGTTAACGTTGTTGGCACGAGAAGGGTCTTGAGGCAAGGTGTGGGCTAACATTATCGTCGCAAGCACGAGATGGTCTAGAGACACAAAGTAGGCCAAGGCGTCGGTCCTAAAATAATCCTAAGGCAAGACTAGAAAGACAATTGATAAGAAGAGATTATGTTGTACGAAGTAAATCAAACGTGTTGGTTTTGTATGGATGGACGAGGAGCTCATTCCACCAGTACAGTTGAGTACTGACACCCACATAGTTTTTATGTACAGGCACAGGTAGAAGCTCGTGGTGCGAAGCTCGCTTGGATGCGTCGAGGCACTCCTTGGCAATTCAAAGCGTGCGGCCGCATGTATCCAAGACTTATGCAGGACATAATGTATGGACGTCGCCTTCCGAAGCTCCCGCTGGCTCAAGACTTGTAATTGAGAGAAGAGAGAGAGAGCTGAGTGACTTGTAATGTGAGAAGAGTGAGCTTGAGAGATTTATAATCTTGGCCTTGTGTCCATTGTAATCTTTGTTTCAATATCAATAAAGAGCTTCTTTGAATAACTTATGTTTTGTTCTAAATTTTTGTTGCATATTCAATGTCTCTGCATGGAACTTCTGTGCGATGATCCCGTCGCAGCAGCTGAAATCGGTCGTTATGGAACCCGCCTTGCACGAGCACAATCTAGGCTCGTGCGGCATCACGCCTTAGCGAGGACGATCACTCCTACGGGAGCGGGGCGTGACACCTGCAGGATAATCATTCTCATCGGGGCATCACTCTTGCATTGAGTCCAGACTAATTCATTCTTGATACGCAGATTGGGTCTACTCAATCCTCAAGTTTACTTAATCGTCAATCACAAGTCCGACCATTCCTCAATTTCAACTTCGCATCAAACCACAAGTCGAAGCAATCCAAATTGCCATGCCCTGATCTCCTGGGTTCGATCATTCCTGCGACATGAATCACTATGTCAACGCTCACGTAGAACGATCGTCCTAAATCCGACGTAATGTATGTGTGAGGCTGGAGTTGCGTTCGTGCAAGACAAGATCGTCGACGTTGTGATTATCATCGAAGAAATTAAGACACGATCATTTTCATCCAAGCATTCATTCCAATAAAAATTCCAAGTATAGCATCCATCAAAACAATAATACTTTACACGGTCGTCATTCCTCGAATCAGAGTACTCCCGAGTTATCGCATATTGATCTTTGATACGCATTAATACCATTGATAATATATTTAACCTGACGATCTTCATTTGCAACAAATTTTGAGTCGTACAACTGATGCTATTATCCGAATTGGACATTCCATAATCTCCTCGATATTCAAGATCAAATTCGATCATTATCCCATGAACTAGTTACATGATCAATTTATTCAAACCCATAATCTCATATGTTCATCCGTCTATCTTAAGTCATTGAGCAACATATTTCTTAAAACGCATCGATTTATGCTAACTCAATCATCAAGCAACATCTATGCCAATCCTTAGAGTCATTCTCAAATATTCGAATCATTTCTATGCCCGCTATCATCCAATCGTGCTAACTTTTTGTATACGATTCATATCGATTTTTTTCGATCGAGTCATTCGTTCTTACACCTTAGCTTTTCCTCAATTCAATCTATTTTCTTATCACTTTGCATTTCGCGCTTAGCGTAATCCCAATCTGAGGCTGTAAGCCCCTGTTTTTTAATTTTAGTTTTATTAGTGCTAATTAATTTTTAATGATAATTTTTAGCCTTAAAATAATTATTAGGATTTTTAGGAATTTTTTCTATAATTTTTAAATGAGTTTTAAATATAAAAATATCACTTTACAAATTATTTGGAATTAATTAAATAGGTTCTGCAATTTTTAGATTTATTTTTATATCGGTTTATAATTAAGGAAATGTTTTTAATTTAGAAATGCAATTTCTGTTTTGCAAATCCTCACTGATAATTCCTTTATGCAAATTCCTAAAACTAAGGGGCCTAGTTGCTAATTACCAAACCCCCCCTATCTCACACGACAGCTCTCTCTCTCTCTCTCCTCTGACTCTTACCAACCCCACTGCCCCGACCGACCACGACCGGCTGCCCCCCGCCGAATCCGGCTGCCCCCACCGCCCTAAAACCCTATTTAAACCCCCCACACTCCCCAGACCAAAACCCTAACCCTAGATTTCTCCCACGACCAACCGCCGCCCTCCTTCTTCCCCACTTCCCAACCCCGAAACCCTAACTTCGACGAACACTGCTCCGCCCCAACCGAAGACCTTCACCGCCAACCACCACCACCATTCGACGCGCCCCGACGAGACGCGTCGATCGCCACTGCTCCGCCACCGCCCCGACGCCTACGCCGCCGTCCAGCCCCTTCGAATCACCCTGAGTTGATCGGACACGTAAGTGGCAGCTTCGATTCGTGTCGTGCGAGTCTCGTCTTCACATATGAGACTCGCCAGGACACGGGCAATACTAGGGTTAGCTTGGACACGGCCAAGTCGCTTCGTGCGTGTCGTGCTAGCCTAGGATACAAGACACCTGTGTCCCTAACTGTCAGGACACAGGATAGTTTTTATATTTTTTTTTGTGTGTTAATTGATTTCGAACCTAAATAAAACTAACCTAAACTCTAACCTTAACACAACTGATGGGCTGACCCCCTGGCCAGCCCATCCTAATCTAAACCCCCCCCCCCCCCCCCCCCCCCCCCCCCCCCCCCCCCCGCGCGCTGTCTTGGCTCGGGTTCGAGCCTGGCCACTGCTTCCTTTTTCCTTTTCTTTTTCTTTTCCTTTTTCTTTTTCTGTTTTATTTTTATATATATATAGGTATATATATATATATATATATATTAGTATATATATATGTATATACTGTATTTTAACAGTATTTAATATATATGTATATATATTTTGTAGTTAGTAAATTCTATATGCATATGTTTGTATATATATATATTTTCATACGTATATATATTATATATATATATACACTATATTATTAAGTGTTTCTTATATATATATATATATATATATATATATATATATATATATATATATATATATATATATATATATATATATATATATATATATATATATATATATATATATATATACACTTTATAAATTAAGTATTTTTCCTTATATACCTATATATATATATTTTTTAGCATAAGTATGTATATATATATTCTTTTGTACAAATTTACCTTATTAAAATAATAATATTTATTTTGACTGTTACCAAATTATATTTTTATTGTATTTAAATTACTGCAACCATTTGGTGTCCAAGCCTAGCATGGATATTTGGGCTCAAATGTGTTTTCACACATTCAGGACCTGTACAAGTCATATTGGACTTGATTCATGGCCTTGGGTCCTGTATTTGAACTTTGGTTCAAATTACATACATGGACAAAATACGCAGATAATTAATTATTGTGTGCATTGCTGTTTTTGATTTTCTAAAAATACTTAAAGTATTGCTAAAATTATGGAAAAATAGTTTTTAGATACTATGTTAAGTTAGCTAATTTAGTATAATTTTTGTAGTATTTAATTTACTGTTTTGCCACTAGTTTGGCATATGAAACCAAAACTCATTTTCTGTATACTTAGGAAAACTGATTTTTATAAAATATTTGTACTGGTTAATAAATTCCAGAAAAATTATAATAAATTTCTATGATTAACAAAGATCACTTTGATAGTTTACTTTAAGAAAAACTAGGCTTTTTGCCTATCTCAAAAATTGTTAGAACACTATGGTCTTTTGATTTATTTGTTGATTAATTACGACTTATAGTTTTTGTGCTATTTTTGAGTTTTAGCCGTGTTAAACCTCATCCCTCACTAGTGTAAAGACCCTAGAAAGTTAGTCAACATAGTGTGTCACCCCCACATTGGTCTTCTGTGCCAAGTCATCATTTTGGCTAGGTGCCCAGTCACAAGTCGTATCGCACCAATTAGTGTTCTAGTATTTTAGCTTAGTGTAAAAGCTAAGTTAATTGCATTTATTTCTACAGTGACGAGTTACTGGACATCCATAGCACTGTTATCGCAGCTTGTTTTGTTTTGCTTTGCTAGAGGCAAGTGCTTTCTACAAACTTTACATATTGTCACATAAATGAACTGCAAACCCCACCATGTTAAATGCTGATCCTTGGGGTAGCAAGTTAGATCTCTACATGTTGTACTTTCAGTTACTACCATGCTTAGAACAGTCTTGATGTATCTCTCACATGATTAGAATATGGGTTATGGGGAAACTGATAGTATTGTACGTGATCACGACCCCCCTACAGTAGCGAGCGAGGTCGCATTTTATATGCATACCTTGCCGCAGGCCATTACCCCGCATGTCTGTACGGATGTACACCTATGCTTGTTAACTTGTACGTATGT
Organism: Iris pallida; assembly: GCA_029216955.1. Lineage (NCBI taxonomy): Eukaryota > Viridiplantae > Streptophyta > Magnoliopsida > Asparagales > Iridaceae > Iris > Iris pallida. The sequence goes on along the minus strand of JANAVB010016981.1, from coordinate 10,023 downwards.
ACATTTCATTATGTGCCCTCCAGCACATTGTACATCTATTGACCGATCACGTACTTGCTACAGTTTTAAACATTACATATACATCTGTCTCTATGACATATGTGTCCTTGCCATGATAGACTATGTGATGCCATGCTTTCCAGTTATTTCCTCTTATGTTCATTTCCATGTTTCATATGCTAGTTTGCTAGATTTAGTACTTGCTCCCGTCCTGACAGGATAACGTTGTAGGTGTCCTTACTAAGGAGGAGTTACTCTGCGACTCATACTATGGAGTTACTGCCGAGGACCCGGCTCTGCTTTACGAGGATGTTCCTGCGGGAAACCTCGCCTAGTTGTCTTTTGTTTACTTAGACTTTTGAGAGTAGACATGTATTAGACTATATCATTTTGTAACTGGACATGTATCCAGTTTTACATTTCAGTTTACTTGTACTTGGACGTTTACTATATACGATGACTTTTGTGTTTGGAGCATTTATGATTCTTCTTCACTTATAGAACTGTCAGCACATTTAGTCTTATCATGTTGTCTTTAGAACAGCTTACTACGTTTTATCTCAACGTAGGCTGGGCATGACTCGGCCTGGCCCAACAATTTGGGTAGCAGGTCGTGACATATTTTTAGTGGTGGCCCATGCAGGTCGTGACTAAACTGTTTGGTTACGTTATTGTACCAAGCATGCCTGCAATTAGGAACTTAAGATAATTAGACAACATTAGGAGAGACGCTTAGAACACCTAGAGGAATGCTAGGATTGCAACATAGGAAATACATCACATGTTTGCTATTATAATTAGATTTTCTTGCCTATGATTGCTTACTTTAAATAAGTCCTTATAAGTCTTTTTATGTGTAATTTAGATGGTGCTTACTCGTTCATCCCAGTATGTTACCCCCGAGAATGGGGCCCTCCTTATCCAGTCAGCTGACCAGTCGACTGATACACCTCCACCTACCACCCTCCCCCACTCCACAAATCTACCAACCCAGATGCCTCCACCACCTTCCACATCGCAGACCCAGCAGGACCCGATACTTCCACCACCCCCTATCACTATACCCACCCAGGCTTCCGTCACACTCGACGGGACCCAGCTGCTCACACTGATCCAGGGGTTCCTAACAACCCATCAGGAGCATACTACCCTACTCCGCCAGAGCATGGAGCGTTCTGAGGGACGTCCCGTGGTCCCACCACATATAGAGCCACGGCAGAGAGCGGGGACGATCAAGGACTTCATGGGTCTGAATCCCAAGGAGTTCTCAGGGACTAAGGGCATAGTAGTAGCAGATGACTGGCTAGATTCAGTAGAGAGGAAGCTTCTGGGAGTTAGGATGCCAGATGACCTTCAGGTCGAGGCAGCAGGATTTCTGCTAATAGACTTAGCCGGAGTCTGGTTCAGGAAATGAGCCGTTGTTCGCGAGAGGTAGAGCCACCTGGGACCAGTTCAAGACCCAGTTCAAGAAGAAATTCTTCTCGATCACTGCTAGAGTAGCCATGGGGCTACGATTCCAGAACATCCAGCAGGAGAACCGTTCTGTTGATGAGTATGCGGCAGAGTTTAGTCGCCTGAGCCGTTTCGCTCCTAGTCTGGTTGCTGATCCAGAGGAGATGACCCGTAGGTTTTGCCATGGTCTAGTTCCAGACATTGGCATTCTTATAGTGGCAAACGGTACGACTGACTACTACCAGAGCCTAGAGTTAGCCCGGAGCATCGAGGAGCGTCTTCTGTCATTCAAGAGGCCGGCTTCTGTACATCATGAGGGACCGTCCAAGCGTCAGGCTTTCCAGCAGAAAGCACCGACGCCACCCCAGCAGACTTACCGTCCCCCTACACCACATCATCAGACCCCGCCAGTTAGAGCCCCGGGACCCCGACAGCAGCAGAGGGGAGCTATATGTTCTTTCTGCGGAAGACCAGGGACACGACAGCTCCATTTGCAGGAAGAGGTTGAAGCAGTGCTTAGCTTGTGGGTCTGCCACCCACCAGATTCGGGACTGCCCAGTAGCAAAGCCTAGAGGACCACTCCCGACGCAGCAGCAGAGGTTTGGGTAGCATCTGCAGCAGCAGAAGGGACCTCAGGGGAAGGTTTATAGCCTAGCCCTTGAGACGGAGCCGGAGCAGGTTTCGGAGCCAGATTACTTAGCTAACGTCATTACAGGTCATGTTTATTTGCATACTTTTCTAGCTCTATGCTTGTTTGATTCTGGTGCATCTCATAGCTTCCTATCATTAGAGTTTATGCAACAACATCACTTAGTGTCTACACCTACTGCGGAGATTAGTAGAGTAATGACGGAGGAGGACCAGTGCCTATTAGAGCTAGCTATAGATGCTCTATTATGATAGCCGGAAGAGAGTTCGAGGGGCGATTCTTTGTGATGCCACTCCCCGGTTATGATATCATATTGGGGATGGAATGGCTTAAGCTATGCCCATGCATCTATAGATTGTCATGAGGGTAGTATTTTGTTCAGTCCCCCAGGCACAGTACCATTCAGTGTCAGGAGGACAGGGCCGGAGATCAGCCTAGAGCCGAACTGTTGTGCTACAGTCGGGGATGCAGCACCGCCACACCCTATTATTAGGGAGTTTATGGATGTATTCCCAGAGGATCTTCCAGGACTTCCGCCTGATAGAGATGTGGAGTTCACTATAGATCTAGTGCCGGGTTCATCACCAGTATCCCGGGCTTGCTATAGAGTGAATCCCAAGGAGGCCATAGAGATGAAAGAGTAGATTGATGACCTGTTGAAAAAGGGTTTCATTCGATCCAGTGCTTCTCCATGGGGAGCGCCAGTGCTCTTTGTGCCTAAGAAGGATGGTACAGTCCGGTTGTGTATTGACTACCGGGCCTTGAATGCCATCACTATCAAGAACAAATATCCTCTGCCCAGGATAGATGATTTGTTCGACCAGTTGAGCGGGGCAAAGGTGTTTTCCAGGATAGACTTGAGATCCGGGTACCACCAGGTGAAGGTTAGGCCAGCAGACATCCAGAAGACGGCGTTCAACTACGAAGTACGGGCAGTACGAGTTTCTGGTGATGCCATTTGGTCTCACAAATGCGCCAGCTGTCTTTATGAACTTGATGAATAAGACATTTCACCAGTATCTGGATAAGTTCGTCGTGGTGTTTATCGACGACATCCTGATATACTCGAAGACGCCAGAGGAGCATGCAGAGCACTTGAGGATAGTTTTGGGGATTCTGAGGCAGGAGAGATTGTTTGCCAAATTGTCGAAGTACGAGTTCTTTTTAGACCGAGTGAAGTTTCTCGGCCATGTAGTCACTGGAGATGGAATCTCGGTGGATCCCAAGAAGATTGCTGCAGTTGAGACGTGGAAGGCTCCGACGTCAGTTTCAGAGATCAGGAGTTTTCTGGGTTTAGCAGGCTATTATAGAAAGTTCGTCCAGGACTTTGCTAGGATAGCTGAACCCATGACGAAGCTGACACGGAAGGACGCAGAGTACATTTGGTCTGAGGACTGCCAGACAGCATTTGAGGAGCTGAAGAGGAGACTGACGACCGCTCCAGTTCTGACTTTACCTTCAGGTTCTGGAGGTTTCACCATTTACAGTGATGCTTCTGGGAAGGGGCTAGGATGTGTCCTACAGCAGCATCGGAAAGTGATTGCTTATGCATCTAGGCAATTGCGGACTCATGAGAGGAATTATCCTACCCATGACCTAGAGTTAGCTGCGGTGATCTTTGCACTCAAGTTATGGAAACATTACTTATACGGAGAGCGTGTGGAAATCTTTACTGACCACAAAAGCTTGAAGTATGTGTTCACAGCAGAAAGAGCTGAACATGAGGACAAAGACGATGGTTGGAGTTGATGAAGGACTTCGACATCGATTTACAGTATCACCCCGGGAAGGCAAATGTGGTAGCGGATGCGCTGAGCAGGCATCCGATGGCATGGTACCTGATGATTGATCGGCATTTGAGGGAGGATCTGGAGAAGCTCGGTATCGAGCTAGTTCGGCCAGGATCAGTGATACAGATGATGGCGCTTGACATACAGTCAGGTTTGATGGAGCAGATCAGGGAGGCACAGTCTACAGATGAGAGCCTTTGCAGACTTCGACCCCAGGCATTAGCTGGATTGCTGGATGACTTCACTATAGCAGAGGATGGATCCCTGAGGCATGGCAGCCGATTGTGCGTGCCGAAGGGAGAGCTGGTAGAGGCAGTCTTGCAGGAGGCGCATCGATCGAGATATTCTATTCACCCTGGTGCTAACAAGATGTACCGTGACTTGCGGGAACATCTTTGGTGGCACGGGATGAAGAGGGACGTATCGCGTTTTATCTTGAGATGTCTAGTTTGCCAGCAGGTCAAGGCAGAGCACCAGAGGCCAGCTGGTTTGTTGCAGCCGTTACCCATTTCCGAGTGGAAGTGGGAACATATTACGATGGACTTCGCTTCAAGGCTTCCTCGTTCCCAAGGAGGGAAGGATGCCATCTGGGTCATTGTAGACAGGCTGACGAAGTGTGCGCACTTCATACCCTTCAAGGTGGGGCTTTCCACCGAGAAGTTAGCGGAGCTATACATGCAGCAGATAGTTCGCCTACACGGAGTGCCGGTGAGCATCGTGTCAGACAGAGACAGCAGGTTCACGTCCCACTACTGGAGGAGCTTGCAGGAAGAGTTGGGCAGTAGGCTCAAGTTCAGTACGGCGTACCACCCACAGACAGACGGGCAGTCCGAGAGGACGATACAGACACTGGAGGATATGCTGAGGACCTGCGTACTGGACTTCGGAGGATCATGGGAGAGCCATCTGCACTTGGTAGAGTTTTCATACAACAACAGCTACCAGGCCAGTATTGGTATGTCTCCTTTCGAGGCGCTATATGGGCGACGATGCCGTACACCGCTCTTTTGGGATGATGTCGGAGACAGAGTTATGCTTGGGCCAGAGATGATCTCGGATGCAGCAGAGAAAGTCGGGATGATCAGAGACAGGCTCATAGTAGCTCAGGACAGGCAGAAACACTGGGCTGATGCTAGTCGCAGACCGATGGAGTTCGCAGACGGTGATATGGTGCTAGTTAAGAAATCACCTACTAGAGGGACGATCCGGTTCGGACGAGGAGGGAAGCTGAGCCCCAGATACATTGGGCCGTTCGAGATACTTGGCAGGATCGGAGAGGTAGCTTACAGGGTTGTACTTCCACCCAACCTAGCAGGAGTTCACGATGTCTTCCACGTATCTCAGCTGAGAAGATATGTTCCAGACCCCAGTCATGTGCTAGATCATTCAGAGTTGGAGGTCGGACCGAGCCTTACAGTTTCTGAGCAGCCAGTGGAGATATTAGACAGGAGAGAGAAGAGGCTGAGGAACAAGGTTATACCCCTAGTACGAGTAGCTTGGAGCCGTCACTCCCTAGGTGAATCTACTTGGGAGAGGGAGTCGAACATGAGGGAGAGATACCCTTACTTGTTCGATCCAACCGCTACGGGGAAACCACCCGTTCCCGCTTGATACCTTAGAGGTTAGTTTCGATCGCAGCCTTAGTCATTTTATTGCATTGCTTGCTATGTTAGAATATTGTTAGGTCTTCAATCCTTGTGAATTTCGAGGACAAAATTTTTCAAGGAGGGAAGACTTGTAAGCCCCTGTTTTTCAATTTTAGTTTTATTAGTGCTAATTAATTTTTAATGATAATTTTTAGCCTTAAAATAATTATTAGGATTTTTAGGAATTTTTCTATAATTTTTAAATGAGTTTTAAATATAAAAATATCACTTTGCAAATTATTTGGAATTAATTAAATAGGTTCTGCAATTTTTAGATTTGTTTTTATATCGGTTTGTAATTAAGGAAATGTTTTTAATTTAGAAATGCAATTTCTGTTTTGCAAATCCTCACTGATAATTTCTTTATGCAAATTCCTAAAACTAAGGGGCCTAGCTGCTAATTACCAAACCCCCCCTCTCTCACACGACAGCACTCTCTCTCTCTCCTCTGACTCTCACCAACCCCACTGCCCCGACCGACCACGACCGGCTGCCCCCGCCGAATCCGGCTGCCCCCACTGCCCTAAAACTCTATTTAACCCCCCACACTCCCCAGACCAAAACCCTAACCCTAGATTTCCCCCATGACCAACCGCCGCCCTCCTTCTTCCCTACTTTCCAACCCCGAAACCCTAACTCCGGCGAACACTGCTCCGCCCCAACCGACGACCTTCACCGCCAACCACCACCACCATTCGACGCACCCCGACGAGACGCGTCGATCGCCACTGCTCCGCCACCGCCCCGACGCCTACGCCGCCGTCCAGCCCCTTCGAATCACCCTGAGTTGATCGGACACGTAAGTGGCAGCTTCGATTCGTGTCGTGCGATTCTCGTCTTCACATATGAGACTCGCCAGGACACGGGCAATACTAGGGTTACTTGGACACGGCCAAGTCGCTTCGTGCTTGTCGTGCTAGCCTAGGATACAAGACACCTGTGTCCCTAACTGTCAGGACACAGGATGGTTTTTTTTTTGTGGGTTAATTGATTTCGAACCTAATAAAACTAACCTAAACTCTAACCTTAACACAACTGATGGGCTGACCCCCTGGCTAGCCCATCCTAATCGAAACCCCCCCCCCCCCCCCCCCCCCCTGCGCGCTGTGTGGCTCGGGTTCGAGCCCGGCCACTGCTCCTTTTTCCTTTTCTTTTTCTTTTCCTTTTTCCTTTTCTTTTTATGTTTTATTTTTATATATATATAGGTATATATATATATTAGTATAGTATATATATGTATATACTGTATTTTAACAGTATTTAATATATATGTATATATATTTGTAGTTAGTAAATTCTATATGCATATGTTTTTATATATATATTTTCATACGTATATATATTATATATATATACACTATATTATTAAGTGTTTTCTTATATATATATATATATATATATATATATATATATATATATATATATATATATATATATATATATATATTATATATATATATATATTTTATATATATATATATATATATATATATATTTGTATATATATTTGTATATATATTTTGTATATATATTTATTAAGTATTAAAAAAAATTATATATATATATAGATATATAATATATATATATATATATATATATATATATATATATATATATATATATAATATATATATATATATACTTTATAAATTAAGTATTTTTCCTTATATACCTATATATATTTTTTTTAGCATAAGTATGTATATATATATTCTTTTGTACAAATTTACCTTATCAAAATAATAATATTTATTTTGACTGTTACCAAATTATATTTTTATTGTATTTAAATTACTGCAACAATTTGGTGTCCAAGCCTAGCATGGGTATTTGGCTCAAATCTGTTTTCACACATTCAGGACCTGTACAAGTCATATTGGACTTGATTCATGGCCTTGGGTCCTGTATTTGAACTTTGGTTCAAATTACATACATGGACAAAATACGCAGATAATTAATTATTGTGTGCATTGTTGTTTTTGATTTTCTAAAAATACTTAAAGTATTGCTAAAATTATGGAAAAATAGTTTTTAGATACTATGTTAAGTTAGCTAATTTAGTATAATTTTTGTAGTATTTAATTTACTGTTTTGCAATAGTTTGGCATATGAAACCAAAACTCATTTTCTGTATACTTAGGAAAACTGATTTTTATAAAATATTTGTACTGGTTAATAAATTCCAGAAAAATTATAATAAATTTCTATGATTAACAAAGATCACTGTGATACTTTACTTTAAGAAAAACTAGGCTTTTTGCCTATCTCAAAAATTGTTAGGACACCATGGTCTTTTGATTTATTTGCTGATTAATTACGACTTATAGTTTTTGTGCTATTTTTGAGTTTTAGCCGTGTTAAACCTCATCCCTCACTAGTGTAAAGACCCTAGAAAGTTAGTCAACATAGTGTGTCACCCCCACATTGGTCTCCTATGCCAAGTCATCATTTTGGCTAGGTGCCCAGTCACAAGTCGTGTCGCACCAATTAGTGTTCTAGTATTTTAGCTTAGTGTAAAAGCTAAGTTAATTGCATTTATATCTACAGTGATGAGTTACTGGACATCCATAGCACTGTTATCGCAGTTTGTTTTGTTTTGCTTTGCTAGAGGCAAGTGCTTTCTACAAACTTTACATATTGTCACATAAATGAACTGCAAACCCCACCATGTTAAATGCTGATCCTTGGGGTAGCAAGTTAGATCTCTACATGTTGTACCTTCAGTTACTACCATGCTTAGAACAGTCTTGATGTATCTCTCACATGATTAGAATATGGGTTATGGGGAAACTGATAGTATTGTACGTGATCACGACCCCCCTACAGTATCGAGCGAGGTCGCATTTTATATGCATACCTTGCCACAGGCCATTATCCCGTATGTCTGTACGGATGTACACCTATGCTTGTTAACTTGTACGTATGTACATTTCATTATGTGCCCTCCAGCACATTGTACATCTATTGACCGATCACGTACTTGCTACAGTTTTAAATATTACATATACATATGTCTCTATGACATATGTGTCCTTGCCATGATAGACTATGTGATGCCATGCTTTCCAGTTATTTCCTCTCATGTTATTTCCATTTCATATGCTAGTTTGCTAGATTAATACTTGCTCCCGTCCTGACAGGATAACGTTGTAGGTGTCCTTACTGAGGAGGAGTACTCTGCGACTCATACTATGGAGTTACTGCCGAGGACCGGCTCTGCTTTGCGAGGATGTTCCTGCGGGGAACCTCGCCTAGTTGTCTTTTATTTACTTAGATTTGAGAGTAGACATGTATTAGACTATATCATTTTGTAATGGACTGTATCCAGTTTTACATTTCAGTTTACTGTACTTGGACGTTTACTATATATGATGACTTTTGTGTTTGGAGCATTTATGATTCTTCTTCACTTATAGAAACTGTCAGCATATTAGTCTTATCCTGTTGTCTTTAGAACAGCTTACTACGTTTTATCTCAACGTAGGCTGGGCATGACTCGGCTGGACCAACAATTTGGGTAGCGGGTCATGACATACACCATGAATCAAAACCCCATATATATTCACATTTACTAATCCAAACACCACCAAACTAATAGAACACCCAATATGGATAACATATTATTTAGCCAATATATAAACTCAGATGAATTTGAGAAGCAAAAGCCACCCGCCGCCCCGACCAAAGCCCGCCGCCCCAAGCCCGCCGCCCAGTAGTTCGGTTGCATATAATATTATGAAGAGTGCTTATGGGTGTGCGTCGGTGCAAATAGCCCCGACGCACCCGCCCCAAGCAGCACCAGCCCCCGATGCCGCCGCCCAAGTCCACGCCCAGCCCCCGACCCAAGCCAGTCGCCCAGCCCCCGACGCCGCCGCCCAAGCCCACCTCCCAGCCCCCGACCCAAGCCAGCCGCCCAGCCCCCGACGCCTCCATCTCAAACCAGCCGCCCAGCCCCCGACGCCGCCGCCCCAACCCACCGCCCAGCCCCCGACCCAAGCCAGCCGCCCAGCCCCGACGTCGTCGCCCCAAGCCCACCGCCCAGCCCCCGACCCAAGCCAGCCGCCCAGTCCCGACGCCCCAACCCCGCCTCCCAGACCCCGACGCCCCCGTCCCAAGCCCACCGTCCAGACCCCGACCCAAGCAAGCCTTCCAGCCCCCGACACCCCAACCCCAAGCCCGCTCCCAGACCCCGACGCCTCCGCCCCAAGCCACCGCCCAGACCCCGACCCAAGCCAGCCGCCCAGCCCCCAACGCCCCAACCCCAAGCCCGCTTCCAGACCCCGACGCCCCCGCCCAAGCCCACGCCCAGACCCCGACCCAAGCCAGCCGCCCAGCCCCCGACGCCCCAGCCCCAAGCCCGCCGCCAGCCACCGATGCCCCCGCCCCAAGCCCACCGCCCAGCTCCGACCAAGCCAGCCGCCAAGCCCCGGACGGCCCAGCCCCAAGCGCGCCGCCCAGCCCCTATATGACACCGGAGAGAGAGAGG
>JANAVB010016980.1:0-76718 GCA_029216955.1 Iris pallida | reverse complement strand
TGAATGCAATTACAAAAATCTCACAGTCAACAGAATTGCCTTGGCGGGAACATAAGAACGACGTTTATTGTAAAAGTAGAAAAGCTGAACCTAGCATCTCTCAACTTCAAAATCTCTTCTTCGAGAAAGAGATCCAAATTTGAAAGCTACAATTACCAGAAAATAATGTATTATTAGTATACCGCGTATCTTGTACCCAATTCATAAAAATTGATGAATATGAGCTTACTATTTCTTTTATAACTGTTTTGTTTTGAATCAGATCATCTTTAGATGCAAGTGAGTCCCAAATTTCAACAGTCCTTGTTTTAACCAGAACTCTTGGAAGAGTATAGTGTCCGTCCAAAAGAATGGGTATGTATATCTGAATCAGGATTAATTAGGTAAAACAATTAGTAAATTTTTAGAAAATTAGAATTAATATTTAAACAGAAATACATTAATACCTCGTTACAAGTGCTTAAAGATCCATGTAATCCTGAAAATATTTACTCTTCTTCCATATTTCATGAAGCTTTTTATCGGATGGAGGTAACGTTTCTTTCTACATACACATCAACTAATACATTACGAAGGACAAACAAACGAGAAATTGTTAATGCATATGCATTAAAGAATAAAATGCTCACTCACCGATATCCTTATTGGTAAAAACCATACATTAGCTTTATTAGAGGTTCTTTTCCGTTCCTCCACGGTGAGAAGAGAAGAGACAATGCCTACAATCTGAATAAATTATAAAAATGTCAACGATGGAATCGAAGTAAACATAGATGGCATCTAAGAAGAAATATTCTATCTATACATACCCCATTTTTAATTCTCGTTAAAGGAGCTAAGGTCTTCATTTCAAACCGAGACACATAGATTTTGTTGCAAGATGATATTATTTCTCTAAGAAAAGAAACGAATAAATTAGGAGAAAAAACTGTTGGAATTAAATCAAAACTCATATTACTTACTCGTCAGGTCTATCCGGCAAAAATATAGTCGTAATAACTCGAATAACCACTAGTACAATTGCTAGGCTTCGAAGTTGAACCCCTTGTTAAACTTTTCGATGGTGTGACCGGATCTAAATCTCCACGTATTCTTTTCGAAGAACTGTTAAAGTCAGTTTCTTCTGTAGGGGACAATGCGAGAATTCGATCCAATGCTTTACTACGAGACTGTAACTCCACGTCCTCCTCATCGGAAGAAGATTCAACGGAAACCACCTTCACATTATAAATACTCCAAATGAAGATGCCTTCTTCAAAGCTAGAGATTCTTCAATCTTCTCCAAACGTCGAGAGAAATTCATTTATTCAATTTCTATTTAACAAAGCTTTGAATTAATCGATGCAACATCAGCTGAAATCGTCGACAGTTGATCTATAATCCTGCGCAACATACGCGGAATGAAGGTTTTATTTGGAGCTGGTAACCAATCTTCTACGTCTTCTACATTTCCAACCACACGAGTAGGCATCTTAAGAACAAGAAAACTATTGTATTTCAGACAACTATTCTATGTATTTCAGAATAAACAATAGTACTATAAAATAAGAAAACTATTGTATATATAGTAAGAAAGAAGTATAAAAAGTGAGGAAGATGGAAAGATAAATAAATTTCGAGAATAGCAAACAATCTACTAGCCGTTTGATTGAGGAGGGCTCGAGGAAGATTCTACTAGCCGTTTGAAAAATACAAAAGGTTATCATGATCAACTTCAATTAAGGAACTTTATAAGAGGTTTAATTCCGTTTGATTGAGGAACTCGACGAAGTCCGCCGCGAACCGGATCTTCTTCTTCTTTCCTTCTTCATCTCCGTTTCTCCTTCCACCACCACCACTATGGCCTGTAGCTTTATAACAAAAATATTAAATTGTTAGATGAAACAAAAAACTAATTACGGAAAGATTACTAAATCAAAATCAAACAGAACACATATTCATAGAAAACATGAGATTGAAGATGAAAGTGTCACAGAAGCAACACCATAATTTTACAACACTAAGCAACTTTGCTAAGCAATAACTAAAATTAGGGATTGTGTGCTCCTTGGATTTAATTTACATAAAGAAAAGATTTGAGAGAACGAGCTTTTGTCGGCTTCCTAAATGTACCATTCTCCGTCCTAAATGTACCATTCGTCGTCGGTGTCATCATCTAGATAGTCAGCGACGGTGGTGTCGTCTACATCGCCTATAGACCTGGACACACTGTGTCCTTAGGGATTGTGTCCTCCTTGGATTTAATTTACACAAAGAAGACATTTGAGAGAACGAGCTTTTATCGGCTTCTAAATGTACCATTCTCCGTCCTAAATGTACCATTCTCCTCCTAAATGTACCATTTGTCGATGTCATTATCTAGATCGCCAGCGGGGTGGTGTCGTCTACATCGCCTACAGACCTGGACACACTTTGTCCTTAGGGATTGTGTCATCCTTGGATTTAATTTACACAAAGAAGAGATTAGAGAACGAGCTTTTATCGGATAGATAGATGAATCGATATTCGACGGGTCCACCAACACGTGCCTCATAGGATAGATGAATCGACAAATGCTCCATAGAGTCAAAGAATCTGGAAGGAAACACCCTCTCTAGCTTGCACAGTGTTACCGCAATGTCCTTCTCTTGCTTTTCTAGACGATCAACGAGCAATTTCTTAGAAGAAAGATCCTGAAGAATATGCTAAGCTGTCAATGGATCCCAAACTGCCTGCGGTAAGAATTCCCGAAATACAATTAAATTAACCTCTCCATGAATACGTGACAATCATGGCTCTTCATACCCGTCAATTTGTTTCCTTCAGATCGACACATCTTCTTAGATTTGACACATATCCGTCTGGAAATTTTAGGCCCTGGATCCACCGACAAAGTCTCACTTTATCCTCCTTGTCCAGTGAAAAATTGACTTCGACAGGAACTGTTTTCTATTCTCCTCTATCAAATGCAACGCAACGCGTTTACATATTTCTTCTAAGTCCAATCTGGCCTTGGGATTGTCTTTCGTTTTTTCCTTTACGTCCATTATAGTATTAATTATGTTATCAAACACATTCTTCTCAATATGCATGACATCAAGATTATGTCAGATCAGATTAGTACTCCAATATGGCAGATCCCAGAATATGCTCCTCTTTGTCCAGTTATGATCTCTACCAAATCCATCGCACTTATACCCAGTTGTAGGATCTTCGATAGCACTTGGAAAATCTCTAACCTCCCTCCATATCATGGCGCCGCACCACCTTGGCGATGGATCACCCTTCTCTACAACGCTGGCACGGAATGCATTCATGTTCCTTCTGAATGGATGATCTTTTGGCAGAAATTGTCGATGACAATCAAAGAAGCACGGTTTTCCTCCGTGTTTCAAGCAGAAAGCCTTAGTACGGTCCATGCAATTCGGACATAAGAGACGGCCATGAGTGCTCCATCCAGATAACATTTCATAGGCCGAAAGTCGCTAATGGTCCACATAAGGGTTGCCTTCATCTGAAAATTCTGCTTCCTAGAAAATCGTACGTGTTAGCGCCTACTTCCCATAACTGATTCAACTCATCTATCAAAGGCTGTAAGTACACATCAATGTTCCTCTTAGGATTGTTTGGACCAGGAATTATAACGGTTAGAAACATGTACTGAGTCTTCATGCACATCCAAGACGGTAGGTTATACGGAGTGACAATCACAGGCCAGCACGAATATTGGGATCCAAAAAGACCAAAAGGAGTAAAACTGTCAGAAGATAGTCCCAACCTGACATTACGTGGATCTGAAGCAAAATCATGATACACTCGATCAAAGTGCTTCTATGTTTCTCCATCGGATGGGTGATCTAACACTCCTTCAATCTGTTCTCGTATCTCATATTTTCGGCCGTCTCTTTCACCATAAATAAACTTTGCAACCGCGGCGTTAAAGGCAAGTAGTTCATTGAATCGGTCGATCTTCTTGCACCGGTAGACCTTCCTGTACTAGTTGTCTTATAGCGATCAGCACCACAAAATCTGCACACATCTGCGTCCTTATCGTCTTTGTAGTACAGCATGCACCTATTGCGACAAGAATCGATTTTCTCGTATTCCATCCAGAGCGATCTCACCATCCTCTTAGACCGATAGAAGTCTTTAGGTAACTTAGCACCCGCCGGCAAGATCTTTATAATCAACTCCAACACTCGGTTGAAGCATTCTTGCGACATGTTAAAATCTGACTTAATGCTCAACAGTCTTGTAACCACCTCCAACGGTGAATGATCCTCACAACCAGGATACAATGGAGTCCTTACATTCTCCAGCAACTCCATAAACTTTGCAGCATCGACATTCGATGCCTCCTCAGCTGCATCATGAACGAAACTAGGCCCCGCAGCGTCGAAAACCATATTCACGCATCCGTCGTCGTATGCATGATTATTTGAAACAAAATTAGGTCCCGTATGCATATACGGCTCAACATAAGGCTCCGTCTGATGCTAAAGACACAAGTTCTCCGTGTGCGGTCCACTGATAGTAATTAGGCGTGAAACCCCTCGAGTACAAATAATATGTCACTTTCACTTCTGGATAATATGAATTTCACGTCATGATATTTTACACACGGACACTTAATTTTAGTGCCGTACATGTACTGAGGGAACGCCTTAGTAAACTGCAGGAACTTCTCTACTCCCGCTATGTATTCATTCCGTACACCACACATATCATCAGGACGACGATTGTACATCCATGAACGATTCTGTAAGTTAGAAATAATTTTAAAGATGGACACACATGTTCAGCACAGTAACTAGTCAAACTGGGTGAAGTTGAGTTGACTAAGTCAATATCTTGGACAAACTAGTCAAACTGGGTGAAGTTGACTAAGTCTAGGCAATTATCTTTCACTAGACATAGACATGGAAGAAACACTGATATTTGTAGTGTCCGAACTTCCTAGTGTATATTATAGTAGAGAGACATGGTAACCGTGTGTAGGAGTACAACTCGGGCGGGTTGGGTCGGGCTTGAGGTCAACCCGAGCCCAACCAGATGAATCATAAGCCTAATCCGAGCCCAAGCCCGGCCCAACCTCGGGTTCAACATATGAAGCCCAAGACCAAGCCTGGAGGATCGGGTTAAACTCGGGTTGGGTCGGGTCCATCGGGTAATGTTGACCAACTGTTGACTTTTAGTCAACTGGTCAACTCTGGTTTGGTTTCGGGTCAATTCTAGTCACTTTTAGGCTAAGTTTAACTTTTGGTTGACTTTTGGTCAAAACGGTCAACCGAGGTCAAAACTAGTCTAAGAGCACTAATCCTAACCATTACCAACCAAGACAATCAATTTCTAACCATATCCTAACACCTTAGACTCATACCTTAGCTTCTAGGCAATTACCTTAACTTACCCTATTACCTTACCCTTTCATAGCTAGGGTAAATACTAATTATCTTGTGATACCATCTTGGTATCACAAGATACCTCAACCTGTCACGCTCACTCTAGCCCACATCTAACTCTAATACAAAACTTCTAATATAAAATCTTACTAACATATCTTCTACAATTTCCTCACTAACACAAACCATATCCTATTACCAAACCTTTCCTTAACATATTATCTAACCACTAACATACTCTTCTAACTAAACGCTCAACTCACTAACTCACTAACAACACACGCACACATATGAAGGGGGTTAAGTGACTGTTTTTGATAAAAGGATGAATGGATGAATGGGTGAATGGATGAATGAATGGTGAATGGGTGAATGAATAAATGAATGGTGAATGGGTGAATGAATAAATGAATGGACTGCTATATGTGAAGGATAAATGGATGGATGAATGAATGGATATGGATGAATGGTGAATGGTGAATGAATGAATGAATGAATGGTGAATGGGTGAATGAATAAAATGAATGGTGAATGGGTGAATGAATAAATAAATGGACTGCTATATGTTTAGTCATCGTTTAAGTATTTGAGTTAATTAAATAATTAACTCTCTGACATCCTCATTTCTTTTATGTTTAGTCATCAAACAAATGGAAGGAGATAAGAACTAGGATAAATGAAAAATACATATGTAAAATATATATATGTACGTACTACATGTATATGCAGTTTTTCAATTTTCTCTCTTTTACTATCCAAACGTACCCCTATATAAAGAGCACCAGCTCTTATGGAGGGTGAGTAGAAACATTTTCTATCAGCCAGTCCATTCTTTCAACACTCCAGTGGTTATTCCGAAAAGGAGCTGATACAAATAGAATTCCATAAGTTCTATTGACTGTACAACCACTACCAAAATATGTCCATTTAGCGACGGCCACATCCGTCGCCCACCCGTCGGCAATCAGTATTAGCGACAGATCACTGACGGATCTTGGCCAAAATAATCCGTCGACAATCAGCTCGTCGCTAATAATGATCTGTCGCTAAGTAGTCGAAGCGCGACGGAATAGCGACGGCTTTTCGTCTTCACAATACGATGCATTAGCGATGACTTTCCGACGGGCTTTTGTCCATTTCAAGTATTAAATACTTAACTGTGTAGACTAGCTATGGATAGTCCGTCGGTAAACAGTCATAAAAGTGTATCAGAGGGTATCGTTCCGTCGCTAGACCGTCGATCGCTGCCGCTAACAAAGGACGGATTAGCGACGGAATACTAACAGATTATCCGTCGACCATGTTCTGGAAATGCTTGACATTTCCAGAACCTTGGCGCCGGATAAATCGTCGCTACTCCGTCGCTACGCCGTCGACAGAGCGACTTTTTAGTGGCTGATTATATGTCGCCATGGTTCTGGAAATGTCAAGCATTTTCAGAACTTGTCGACGGATTGTCCGTCGCTATGCCGTCGAGAGAGCGAATGATTAGTGGCTGATTATCCGCCGCCTTGGCGACAGATTTTTCGTTGCTATTCCGTCGAATTATATACCACCAGAACCATGCCGACGGATATTCCGTCGACCACCCGTCGCTACCTGGAAACAGTTTCAAATCTCCAGTTAGCGACAAAAATTTCGTCGAAAATTAGTCAAAAACTGGAAATATCCATCGCTAACCGGTCACTAGTCCGTCGCTAACTGAGATTTTTTTGAAAAAAAATTGCAGCACTTTCCCTGTTCACAAAAATATGCATAAACCAAACCAATATATAATGCACACCAATTATCCAACAATCACATAGACCAAATATATAATGCACACAAATTATCTAAGAATTATATAGACCAAATATGCACATACAAATTTAATACATACCAATTATCCAAGAATCACATAGACCAAACCAAATTAATATAAAATAGACATCAATTATCCTGAAAAGTAACCTAATATCCGTCGTTATAATCCGATCATAGCACAAATAATCTAAAATTCCAACAAATATTTCAAATTTTCTTAATTACAATATTTTAAGGAGGAGAAGGAGTTCGATTGTCCGGTGGTAGTAATCCCTGTTACGATCGACGAACATACTCCTCCAATAGGTACGGCGGCAAGTCGTCGTAGACACTGCTCGGAAGTCAGCATAGCTGCTCTGGCAACATGAGATCCAAGAGTACCGTCACAGTCGGAGGCGGTACCAGAGAGGCATCAGGGTTGAAAGAAAGATGACCCACGGAAGAAAGACCGACACCAGCAATCGACGTACCGGCACCAGTAGAAGATGGACCGACACCCGCAGCAGACGGACCGGCAGCAGCAGACGGAGGCAGAAAGTACGTGGCAAATTGCTCCCGCAAGGACGATACCGCCTCGTGCGGCTGCGTAAGCTGTGACCTAACATCATCGTCTGTCGGGGCCACGGGAGGAGGCGATGTCGGTAGAAATCTCTGCGTCGCCATGTGCGACGGCCCTAGGGAGCCGACTCCGTACAGGTGCCCTTTCTTAAAGTCGCGACGGTATCTACGAACAAGTCATTACGAGCGGCCAAAGAAGAGGACATCCGGGTGGGCGTCATTTTACCGACATCCTCGGTGTCAGTTAACTGAGCCCGACTAAGGGCCTCACGATACGCAGCCTATCAAATGAATGTGTTTATATTATAAGATTTACCTAAGTTGTAATCTAAATCCTATGTTTCACTAAGTTAAGTGTGAATCCTAAGTTTACCTAAGTTATAGTCTGAATACTTTTAATTCTAACGTAAATCTCATAAACATAAGTACTTACATCAGTCTTCTTGGCCCTCTCGTCGACGAAGCTCCCGTCCTTCCGTCTTTTGTGCGTATGCTTGGACACGTCGTACATGGTAACCGATTCTGGCGCCCTTCCCTCCTTCACCGCCCGTTGGGCCTGCGTACGAAATTTCTGTAGAACTTAATTAACTCCGTATATTAATAATACCTAATTCGATACTGAAATGAATTTACGGTATCTCACCAGATCTACTAGCATCGCTGCGTGGGGCCTTGATCCCCCCGTGTGAAGCCCCGCAGCCTGTCGGTTCGCCTTCGCCTTCTCCGATTTCTCCTTGTACGCAGGAGTATCCATCATACCTAAGAGGTCCTCATAATACTCCTGCCGGATCCAATTTGGCCTCGTATGCCCTATTTTTAGGTCATAAATCATATCCCGTATCTTCTTCGAGGCAGCGCTTCTGTCGGTCCTGTGGATCGCGTCCTCGCGATGGGGGGGCCACCAGTACGTCGTCTAACATAGAAATTCAATTATTACGTAATTTAAAAAATGGTTGATTAAAGAGTAACTAATAATTAACCAGAAGATATAGATATATACCCTCAACTCGTTGAGCCAAGCGTACTTCAAGTTTGGGGGCACCGACAAAAAGTTGAGGTAGGGACCATGGAAGTTAGCCCTGATAATTTTTCCAAGAGCCCTGGCAACATTAAACGGAAAAAACCTACAAAGAAGAAACGACTGGATTATTAACTTGAATAAATGAAAGAAATTTAATAAATTATCTTAAATTTACTTACGAGGTCTCCGCGGGCCATAGCTCTCGTCGAACTTGCCTCTCGGCCTCTCTGGTGCCGTCGGAGGATCCGCAGGTCCGCACATGTAATCCCCAGTAACCGGATGGAACCGAGTATGGGGGTACTCCGGGGCCCACCATACAGTAACTGGGGGATCCACTGGTGGATCCATTGCTGGTGGGTCCGATAGCGGAACGGATCCGCTAGCAGATCGGACTCATGCCTCGATGAAGTAGTCGATCGACGGCGGGATGCGTCTGTGCCCTGGGTACTCTCCGGGTCGGGGTCGCTGGATGGGGTCACATCCCGGGAAGATTGAATACGACCACGACCACCAGCACCACTACGACCACGACCACCACCACCACCACCACTGTTTGCAAAAACAAAAGTTTGAACTTTATTGATACAAAATTTGTAAAGAGATTACAAGAATTCTGGGAAAGGTACAACTGTAGGAATCCAATCTAGAAGACGATTGCTTTATCCCTTGGACGATGTGAACTTTGAAGACGATAGCCTCGGAAGTTGAAGTTGAAGGCAAAAGCCTCGGAAGAATGCAGCAGTACTTGGGCAAGAACTCCTGAACTCTCTGATATTTCTAAACTTTTATGATCCCCTTGAATCAAGACTTGAAACTCTATTTATAGAGTTCTGGAAATAACTAACTTTTAGTTATTCTGAATGGCGCAAGTTAGATTGCGTAGGTACTGGATTGCGCAGCATCAGACTGCACAGGCAGTTGTCTGGTCATAGGCCAACTGTCTTGGACACATGACATCATTTGATTGAAATGCGCATGATCGTGTGCAGACGGTTGCCATGTAACGAGCAATTGATGGCATGAATGCCACGTGTACTTTTGTTAGTTGTCATGATGAAGTGCGCCACATGAGTTGCGCTGACTTTGGATTGCACTAGGATGGACCGCGCTGATTTGGATTACGCTGAGTTGGACCGCACTGAGTTAGATTGCGCTGCAAACAGATTACGCTGCATGTACAGCTGTCCTCGAGCGCCGTGCTGCACAAAAAACAGTCGCCTCGTTCTCCATGCTGTCAGTTGTCAGAAGATTTGATTTTGTCAGGTAATGATGACAAGGCCACGTCAGCTTTGCGCAATTGAGAGTGAGCGCAGTCCGGTATGCGCAATCTGTATGCTGCGCAATCTGATGTCTGCGCAGTTCATTTAAATGATGCATTTCTTGATTTTCATAACTTTGTTGATGGGTGCAACTTGATTTTTAGGACCTACAAGACCCCCTTCAAAGTTTTCGAAAGTTAAACTTATTCAAAATTTTGAAATACTTTGAATTTTGAATTTTCAATCAAGTTGCGCATGTGTTGTGCTGTCTGCGCAATCGGATGAATCAGCCCTACTTTTTCGGCACAATCTGAGGCGACCTTACTCCTTGAAAAACTATAAATAGTTCTCTTCGATCTTACTGTCAGTCTTTACTTTGCTTTCATTGTGTTTTAAGAGAGAGAAGTCCCGAGCCTATTCCTCTTTTCTTCTCCGTCGAACTCCATGGCCCCCAAGCGTTCCTCCGCCGCCGCCAAGGGCAAGGCCCCCGCCGAGTCTTCGGCTAGGGTTGCACCTCGTCCTTCTCGACATGAGACTATGCATCCTGCTTTACGAGGTAGACGACCCAATCGAAAACTCTTTTTAGGGTTTTTCGACTTCACTGATCTTTAAAATCCATCTCTTTTTAGAGATGTGATCATATTGCGCCACCCTTTTTAGGGTTTTGGTTGCACGAACTAGTTATTCTTCATTTTTATGAAGCATATCTTCTTGCGCAATCGGTTGAACTGCTGCGCTGGCGAAAGTCAGCACAATCTGCTGATTTGCACAAAATTGCCAGCGCAATCTGACACTGGCGTAAACTGATGGTTGCACAATCTGATGGTTGTGCAATCTGATGGTTGTGCAATCTGATGGTTGCGCAATTTGATGATACTATATTTGATTTTACTTGTGCTGAATTTTTGCTTTCTCTGTTTGATGCAGTTGATACCAGAGAAGATCCTGAATATGAAACTTTTGTAGGAACTCTTGCAGAATCAGAGTTTAAAGAGGACTTGTCCCACGTACTTTTCCCATAATGCCCTTTCCATCCTCTCGCCAAGCTATTTTGATAGCACAAGACAATGAGACTCTGTTAAGCCTGATGAATAGGCAACCATTGCAGACAGCTGATGCCATCACCCACAAAAAACCTATGTTTTTGTTTGGTGAAGCCATTGACAAAAGTTCTCAACCAAGACCACGTGTTGAGCAGAGAACTTTCCAAAGGAAAGAGAGATTGGTCTTGTTACCAGATATTGCTAGATGTCTTCCTTTGGCACGATATGCTCATGCCCCATCCCAGGAGGATGGAATGGGACATCACTCCTCTTCAGCATGCTCGGACAGGAAAAATCTGCGTCAAGAATCCGACAAATAGAGATATGTTCTATAGTTATTCTGAGCGACACAGTACTTTACTCAGAGGACTGAAACCAGGATGCATCCCTCCGGAAAATTCTTCTCTGTTGTTGCCTGAGGACTCCCATCTTTGTAAATGAGTACGCAAAGGCCGAAGGCAGTTATCTGGATCAAGACATCCGGTTGACAGGTCTGGTAAACCCAGGCATCAAAAGATGGAGCTGTATAGCCAACTAGATACTGGTCCAGTTTGAAGATAAACTCAGAGAGATCAATTGTATCATGCGGTACATGCTACCGTATATGGCTTCTTCTCGAATCCTCATCTATTTTTGGCATTGGCAGAGAGGTACAACTATAGGACAGGGACGTTCATGACGCCCTGCGGGAAGATGGGATTGGCCCTCCACGAGATGAAGTATATCTCGTATTTACCAATGGCAGACTCCCCTTATGAGGAGTACGTTCCTACGACGAATTAGATAGACTTCATTAAGAGAATTCGAAGATGGTGGAAGTCTTCGATGAGTTGCTATAACATTACAACATATGCTCTCTCTACTACAAAAGTGGTTCGTCTGGCACATGCTATTCTTCAAAATGGTTGACTTATCTTTTTCTCAACCATATTATTGAGAAAAAGACAAAAGATCATGACTCGTGCAACCCAGATTTCTTCCAACCCCTCAGCAATAGTGAAGTGATAAAACTGATGGAGGAAAATAAGAGAATGGATATCAAAGTCAACGATGAACATCAATATCCTCCTCTTAAGGAGATTTTGTTGAGAGCTTTGTAAGAATGGGCTACAGGTCGATGTCTAAAGAAGCCTAGCTAGCAGGATTTCTGACGTACTGGCTTCGCCATTTCGTCATGCCTGGGGCAAGTGCTGTAGACCGCTTCCACCGCGGTGTCCTTTTTGCTGCTGTCCGGTTAGTCTTCGGCTACCGGATGGATCTACTGTCAGCGATGACTTGCAGAATAAATACGGGTCTTCGTCTGTATGTAGATTCCATGCTCAAGGGTAAGTGTGATAAGGGGAATTTCCCCAGACTGGAATTGCCTTACACTTACTTATTCGGATGGTTACTCCTGTACCATCCATCTTTGATGAATCCTGCCATGGGAGCAGTGGGCGGCAGTTTTCTGCGCAGATTCTTACAGAGCCGGTGGATATACACTAGTCCGAGGGACTGCAGACGTACTCTGAATCTCGGCAGAGGATAGAATTTTCTTTGCTCTCCTCCTCCAACGGGTTATGAATTCATGGCACCAAATATGGTCGACCTTGGAAGGCAACCAATAGGTCGAATAACTTTTGAATGGTTGAAGGCGATCAGACCATCACATCTGGTATACAGATTTGAGGAGGAATGCTATTTGGAACCATATTTACCGAGTCGCTTTGCTTGTCAGTTCGGATATGACCAGTTCTATGTGGGCAATACAATAACCTGCTTACAAGGAAAGGGATACTTGATCGACGGTGCTAGAGCGTGGGCTTACTACAATGCTCGAGACACAGAGCAGTGTTCTCGATGCCACACAAGAATAATAATGGTCCAAGAATGTTGTATACATATTCACAGTTTTACACTGCTGCGAACACTTTTGCCGAAAACTATAGCCTCGTTGATAGTTTTGCAATGGCAAATCGTCTGAAGAAGGGAGCAACTGACACATTGGCTCCCAATAATGATGAGGAACATGAGCCAGTGGACCATCCATTGAAAGCTTCCAGAGAAGCCAATTTCCCTGAGGAAGTTAACCAACCTTTAAGAATCTCTCTAAAGGTTGTTAAATCTCCGGTCAAGGAGAAGAAGAGAAGGAGAGAAGAGCCTTCTTCCACAGCTGTGAAGAAGAAATTGATCTTGTAACATTCTTCGAGAAGGTTACTACGAGATCACAATCTCGACAGCTTGTCGAGACAACCCGAGATGAAGCAGCTACACCAACCTCTGTTCAGAAACAAGTCGAGGTAGTAAACGTAGAGAGTCCTGAGAGGCCTCTACATAGAAAGAAGATGCTGGCACCCGAAGAAGAAAAAGAACAGTCTCTCCTCCTAGGAAAGTCTTGTCTTCTATAGTGGTGAATTCTGCAGCCGGAATCACCATGTCATCTCCCACTCCTGTTTCTGAGTCTGGGCATAGAACTCCCAGTCCAGAACAGAGAGAGGAGATCGAGCAGAGGAAGAGCTGGACCAGAGAAATGAGGCCGAAGAGCCCAGAGACAATATTGTAGAAGAAGAGCATGACGCCGTATGATCTCCTTCACCTGCTGTGGAGACTACTCAACCTCCTGCCACACCGGGAGCAATCGCGAGAAGGAGGATCGTGAAATGATTGATGCATTAAATGACTGGGACTTCGGCTTGCAGGATTATGTTGATCAAACCGCTGCAACTGTCAGTGGAGAGACACCGGAGGAAGATGACAATGAGGAGAGTTCATCATCCGAGGACATTGAGGATACACAAGATCCTGAAGGGGGTGATGAAGAGCATGTGTCTTATGTAGCTGTTGACGACACATTGAATGTTGAGGTGCAGATATCTCCCGAAGGTGCTGATGACACTTTAGATCCTGAAAAGGATGTTGAAGTGCAAACATCTCCGGACAGGATAGCAGATGAAGAAACGGCTCTGGAGGAAACTCCCGCTGTTAATCCTCAAGGTATATAATGAAATTAGCAATCTTCTTTTAATAGATTGATAGCTGATATCTTTATTCTTATCCTTACAGAACTCGGATCTTCTCCAGCTCCTCCAGTATGCATGGACATAGTGCTTGCGACGACAATTGCTAGTAGTAGTCGCCATTTATCTTGTGGTTCCGAAGCAGGAAGTAGTCAGGCAGTCATGTCTGAAGCTACTTCTGCTCAGCTAGAATCTGTCCCAACAGATGATAGGCCAGTCGCCGGATCGAACCATGGTAAGACTGTTTTCACTTTTGATTCTCTTTGACAATAGCAAATGACAGGCAAAATGACAATATTTAATTTTGCAGAGGAACAACCAGGAGGAGCGACCAGCTCCACTTTAGTTCCTTTATTTAAAGAGCCTTCCGTTCAAATACAAGAAATTGAACGTCCTGCTGCCTCGTCATCAACAGGAGTAGCTGCGACTCCTGGTGCTCTGGCAACCAATCAGTTCGTCATCCAATCATTTACCAAGTTCTTCTTCGATTCATTGGGGCCATTGATCAATAGGGTGATAGAAAAAGAGGATGCTGATTTTTACACAGTTAGAGGTCCAACCTCTTTCTTAGTTCATGCTATCCGTGAGCAAGGTGACGAGCCTCAGGCCACTTTTTTTGAACACATATTGGATGAGCTGGAGACTTTAACAAAGAGCTACAAAGAGCTGAATAAGGGGAGGTAGAACCCTTAGTTCAAGCGAAATTTGAACGGATGGCTCAGAAAGCTGCAGTTGAGAGAGTAAATTTCCAAATTCTCTTGGATGCTTTTGCTACTAAATCTGCTGAGTACAATTCCAGGGTGGAATCGGTGACATCCACTGCTGAAAGAAAAGAGAGAAGAATTGCTGAACTGAGAGCGAAGATTGTCCGTCTTCAGGAAGAGCTGGAGAATGAGGTTACCGAGCATCAAACTGCAATCCAACAACTCGGTGCTCTAACCCAAGAAAGAGACGAATACGCCGCAGCTCATAATGCTGAAATCATTCGTCGAATGGTAACCATGCCAACTTTCAACGAGAAATCTGGGATGGAAGAGGCCAGAAAGAGAGTGATGGAATCCCGCGAAGAGTGATTGCAGACTATGAAGCAACAGATTACTGGCTTGATGACACCACCAGCTTAGTAGAAAAATATCTTGTATCTTCTTGTCTTTTGCAGCATGTATGTTTTTGTAATGTCTTAAATTTCAATCAATAAAAAGACATTTTGTTGTGGCTCTATTATTTATTGCATATCTTGTTCAGATATAAATAATAGCGATAGAAAATAATACAGAGGTACAGGACATGATATATTTCTTGATTAGAAAATAATTATATTTATTATATCTGCTCAGAGGTAATGTGGACGTGGCAGAATATAATTTGTCGAATATTATTTTTCAATAGACAACTTAATCAAGAATGACAAGTTACTGATGTGGATGAATGATAACAAATCATCAAAAATGCGTGAACGAAGTGAATCGTCGGGACGAACAGATGAACCGTTGAATGGGTAGAATGAACGGACAAACCGTCGGATAGATGAAATAAACGGACGAACCGTAGGATGGATGGAATGAACGGACGAACCGTCGATGATGGTAATGAACGGATGAACCGTCAGATGATAATAATGAACGGACGAACCCTCGGATGATGGTAATGAACGGATGAACCGTCGATAGATGGTAATAACGGATGAACCGTCGGATGATGGTAATGAACGGATGAACCGTCGGATGATGGTAATGAACGGACAAACCGTCGGATGATGGTAATGAACGGATGAACCATCAGATGATGATAATGAACGGATGAACCGTCAGATGATAATAATGAACAGACGAACCGTCGGATAGATGGAATAAACGGACGAACCGTCAAATATAATAATGAACGGACGAACTGTCGGATGGATGGAATGAACGGACGAACCGTCGGATGATGGTATGAACGGATGAACCGTCGGATAGATGGAATGAACGGACGAACCTTCAGATAATAATAATGAACGGACGAACCGTCGGATGAATGTGTCGCTTCGTTGTTTGGAGAATCTCTGCCTATAAATAGAACAGAAATCTGGCAGGAATGACCACTTCCATTATTCAACATAAAGATGTCGTCTGGAAATGCATCCAAGAAGGCTGAACTCGCCCCGAAGGTTGAAGCGGGCACCGAAGAACGTACTGCCGAACCAGTCCAGCCAATGCAGACAGAAGCAGGCGAAGGTTCGTCTGCACCCAAACCACCACGGGATATCCTGGACTTTCTGCTTGAACCAGGAAAGACTGAAGAAGAAGAAACCATGAGGATGGCTGCTTGCAAGTTCCTGGTAGATTCTAGCAAGGATGCTCTCAGTTCTTTTGCTGATTATGTCTTTGACAAGGACGGCAGTGGTCCGCGTCCCAATGTTGAGATGGATGATAGTGACCTTCCTTGATATTATGTAACATCGTTTATGATGAAATAAAAATCAAACTTTATTTATGAAATGTCTGATCATATTTACATAAAATATCCGTTACATTTATACATAGTACTTCTTGAGGAATTTGCCATTGATAGGCATCATTGCAACTCGACCGTCTAACTCTGAAAGTTGATAGGCTCCATTTGAAAGACTTTGCTAACAATGTAAGGACCTTCCCACTTCGTGTCGAACTTGCCTTTGCTCATATGAGTCATAGTCATAGGACGTCTGACTATTAGAACAAGTTCTCCTTGCTGAAAGGTTCTGACTTTAACTTTACGGTTGAAAGTCTTTGAGATACGAGCTTGATATAACTCAATATGTTGTTGAGCCAATAGCCGCTTTTCGTCGAGTGCTTCTAATTCTTGAAGTCGAAGAAGATCGTTGTTCTCTGTAGTGAGCTCGTTAGCAATGGCGATCCTTAAGGACGGAATTTGAAGTTCCAGAGGTAGAACTACTTCACAGCCATACACCAAAGAGAAGGGTGTAAAACCTGTAGGGTTACGGACCGTAGTATGGTAGGCCCATAGACATTCGCCAAGCTTTTCATTCCAGTTCCGTTTGTTAGTAGATACAAACTTCTTAAGGAGCTTGATAATAGTTTTATTTAAGGCTTCAGCTAAACCATTAGCGGCAGGATTGTAAGCTGTCGAAGCGACATTGTCAATCCGATGATCGTCACAGAACCTTGTGAACTTTTGACTGATGAACTGAGGTCTATTGTCATGAATGATCCTTCGAGGTACACCAAATCTGTAGATGACATGATGTTTGACAAAGTTGATGATACTGTTGGTTTTGACTTCAGCCAAAGGTATAGCTTCAGCCCATTTGGAGAAGTAATCGGTTATTGCTAATATAAACCGATGTCCTCTAGAAGAAGGAGGATTGATGGGACCTATAATGTCCATGCCCCAAGCTTCAAAAGGCCAGGAATCAGCAGTCGGATGTAGAATTCTGATGGCTGGTGGATGAAATCGGCATGGTTTTGACAAGCGCGACATTTTCTTGCATATTCGATGGCATCTGATACCATAGAGGGCCAGTAGTAACCCATACGTCGGATACGATCCTGTAGTTTAGGACCGGGTTGATACGCTCAGCAGACGCCATCATGAGCCTCATGTAGTACTTGCTTTGCTTCATCACCGCGAGACAGCGCAAGAGAAGACCATCATAAGTCCGCCGATAGAGAGTTTTAGTAGTCTGATTGTAGTAGAACCGGAGAGATCGTCGACGAATACTCGTAGCCTCCTTAGGATCTTCGGGAAGTATGTCGTGAACTACAAAGTCGATAAAAGGAGTTCTCCAGTCTTCATCGATAACATTGACTTCAACAAGATTGTTGAACTCAATATTACGATTGTTTTCGACACAAAACAACTCACGATTAGAAACGACCACCACCTGCTATCTTTTGATAGGGATGGCTAAGACTGCTACAAGGTTAGCCAAAGCATCGGCTTCAGTATTACAAGCTCGTCGAACATAGACGATGAAGAAAGCTTTGAATGATATAGCCATGTTGATTGCTGCTTCATGATAAGGCATTAGATCTTGATGGCGAACTTCGTAGGTTCCTCTAACTTGATTAACAACCAACTTAGAGTCCGTAGACTTCGAGATATTCAACATCCAGTTGTTTGGCTAACTGAAGGCCGATGAGTAGGGCATTGTACTCTGCTACATTGTTAGAGCAAGGTTCATCTAGGGAGTAAGCTCTTTGAATAGTTGACCCATCTGGAGAAACGATAACAACCCTAACTCCTGCTACAATGGCACCATTGGGTCCGATTCTGGATGCACCATCAAAGAATAGACGCCAAGTAAAAATTCTTCGGAGATCATATTTGATTCTAATCTCATCTGGAATTTCATCATAGAGTTTGGATGTTTTCGGTACAGGATGAGCCGCTAGGAAATCCGCCAGTGCTTGACCTTTGACAGATTTTTGAGGAACATATACCATGTCATATTGGGCTAGCAGAATGGCCCACGTAGCCAGCCGAGAATTGAGCGTGCTGGGCTTTTTCATCAGTACCCGAAGAGATTAACTCGGGATATGACATGAATAGTTTGACCAATGATGTAATACCAAGTCTTTTGGACAGCGAACATAAGAGCTAGGCATTCTTTTTCGACCGGACTATAACGGTGTTCAGCACCAATCATAGTACGACTGATATAGTAGATAGCTTGTTCGTGGCCTTCTTTGTTCTTTTGGACAAGTAAAGCATCCAATGAATGATCCATAGCACGACATACATTAAGAATGGTATGCCCGAGATTGGTGGCACCAAAACTGGTAGATTCATGAGATATCACTTGATGTCGTCGAATGCTCGTTGACATTCTTCAGTCCAAATAAAAAGACACCTTTCTTCATCAGCTAAGTGAATGGTCTGCAGCGTCCGGACAAGTTCGAAATGAATCTCCTGATGTACGCAAGACGACCTTGGAATCCTCGTAGCTCTTTTAAGTTGCGTGGAGGACGCATCTCTTGAATGGCTTTGATCTTCTCGGGATCCACGTGTATACCCTTAGAGGAAATAACGAAGCCGAGAAATTTGCCACTAGAGACGCCCAAGAATGACTTGGTGGATTCATTTTGAGTTGATGTTGGCGCATCAGATTGAAAATTGTTCTCAAGTCTTGGATGTGATCTTCCTTTAGACGACTTTTGACGGCAATATCGTCAACATAGCATTCGACTGTTTTACGCAGATGATCTCGAAAAATAGTACTCATAGCTCGTTGATAAGTTGCACCAGCGTTCTTGAGACCAAATGGCATCACAGTGTAGCAATAGACTCCGCGAGGAGTGCAAAAAGAAGTGTGTTTTTCATCTTCAGGATTCATCCAAATCTGATTATATCCAGAGAATCCATCCATGAAGGATATTCTTTCAAACCCACAGGTGTTGTCGATCATGACGTCCGTGATAGGGAGAGGAAATTCATCTTTTGGACATGCTTCACTAAGATCCCGAAAGTCGATGCAGACTCGAACTTTACCGGTTTTCTTTAGAACTGGGACGACATTGGCTACCCAATCAGGATGTTGTTCTTCTCGGATAAAGCCACGAGCGATGAGCTTTTTGACTTCATCGTCAATTGCGTCCATCATTTCTGGCTTGAAACGCCGTTGTTGCTGTTTGACTGGTTTTGCATTCGGCAAAATGTTCAATTTGTGAGTAGTAACTTTAGGATCTAGACCTGGCATGTCTTCATAGCTCCAGGCAAAGACGTCTATGTATTCTTTAATAAAAGAATTAATTCTTGCTTATCTGTCTCTGGGAGGTACTTGCTGATGAATATTGGACGAGGTGACCCGCTCTCACCTACATCAATTTGAACCAATTGATCTTCGATAGGAGGTTCTCGCTGTTCGAATCAGAGTTCCCATTGATTATCCATTCGTTGAGTCCAAGGATCTGTTTCGGGACTTTCTTCAATATCCTCGTCATATCTTTCTGGAAGTTCAGCGGAGACCATGTTGGAAGATACAATCAGCCGATAAACTTGGCCAACACTGGTATCAGAATCCTATGATCTAGAATCAGAAGAGTTAGAGCGCTCCTCGCTATCAGATTCGGAAACTGCTGGGGATAACATCGAGGGAGAAGCATATCCGAGACCTCTTTTGGTCCTACTGTAATATATTCTGACTTTTCTTCCAGAACAGTAGTACGAATAGGAGTTCGTCTACCCTTGCCATAATTGAGGCCACTCTTGAAGTCATAACCCATTTTTCGGATGATGTCTTTTGATTGTTGACTGTAATGACAGAATTGGAGATGTCCTGTATCGTTACTTTTGCTATCATCCGTATAACTGAATTGTTGTTCCGGTCCTTTACTAAAAAGTATTGGACTCTCGCCTTTCTTTCGAGCGGGAACAATACGATATGAATCTTTTGGATCTTCAAATGAGACTTCTGTTTGAAGAGATTGTACAACTCCTATTGTAAATGACTGATAGCTATCTAACATATCCAAATAGCATTTAGTATAATAAATGACATCAGTATACTGGAAAGT
The DNA here is from genome assembly GCA_029216955.1 of Iris pallida. NCBI lineage: Eukaryota > Viridiplantae > Streptophyta > Magnoliopsida > Asparagales > Iridaceae > Iris > Iris pallida. The sequence continues at coordinate 56,160 of JANAVB010016980.1, read as the reverse complement.
AGATGTTTTTTCATTGATCTGTACATTCGTATTTACAACAGGACCTTTAGCCTTAGCAGGCTTGGTCAGATTGATTACAAGCGGGGGAGAAGAAGAAGTGGCTCAGAAGAAGTGAGCTGCTTTTTGTCCTTGTTACGACGTAAGTCGATAACAAGCGGCTCAGAAGAGGTGAGCTCCCTTTTATCATCATCAGTCGGTTTTTCTGGACTGGCAAGTGAATAGCCAGTGGCTTAGAGGACTGAGGATGAGAGACTCGCCCTTTAACACGTATGATAAGGGTATCTTTAGGCACTGCTTCTTGCTCTTCTTCAGTATCTAGAGACAACACCACCTTCATGAATTTATCCTTATATATGCGAGCATCGTTGCAGTATGCTTCAACGCCTTTAAAAGGATAGAGATCAGCGACCTCTTTTTGCATCTCTCCATTGTCATCAACATATTTGAAACATTGATGAAGAGTTGAAGGAACAATGTTGTACTCATGTAGAAATGGTCTCCCCAATAAAGCATTGTAAGAAAACCATGATTGTCTATAATATAGAAGGTCACTTTTGTACGAAGATTGCCTATTTGGAGTTTTAGGTGAATCTTGTCCAAAGGCTCACTCCTTCCCTGGTTGAACCCAAGAATGGTGGTGATTGTACTAGAGACTATGCACTGGGATCTTCAGTGCATCCAACATTGTCTTTGGCATGATGCTGAGAGCAGACCCTGGGTCTATCAGAATACGATCGACTTTCATCGAATCGACATATCTTGTATAGTAGAGAGGACGGTCATGTCTGTTGTCTTCCATCAGCATGTCATCTTGTGTGAAAGTTATGTTTGGAATTAACTCCAACACACTATGACAATGAAGACAAGAACTGGCTCTGTTGTAGGCTTCTTCAGAAGGGCTAGACAAGTTTCAGCTTGCATGAGAGCCTCACTCAGAGTTTCTCGAGTCTCTTTAGAAAGATGCAAAAGCTCGAAGATTGACAGCCTGGCCGGTGTATTGGCTAATTGAGCCAAAATGTCGAAGTTGTAAGGCTTCTTAAGTCTGGAAGGAGATGACTTCTTTAAAGGTTTGTCAAAGCGGAGTTGCTGTTTACCTTTGTCAGCGGCCGTCGGCTTGGGAGGAATGGGTACCACAACCGGTGAAGGTGCAGTAGGAATATCCTCAGTGGAAACAGGCTGCACTGGAGCCGGCTCAGAAGAAGAGGCAGGATTCTCTTGAGCTTCGGGGTAATCCTTCAGATAAGCTTTCCCTGATCTGGTGCCCAACAGAATTTCCTCGTCAACTATGGGGTCAAAAGATACCATGTTACAAGTCTTTGTCTTGCCTTTAGAGCGGTCTTTCTTCTTGGATGAAGAGGGAAGTTCAAACTCTAAAGCAAGATCTGGATGAATCCATATAATCTCGCCATTGTCAAGAGACAAGGGAACGAGACCTTCACTTTCGTGGAGGAGGGAGATCTCAATCTCAAGAGTAGCTTTGGGGATATGAATGACGCCATGCTGCACCATCTGCGGAGGGAAGTCACCGAATTGAACTGAGACCATGTTTGCAGTCATAGTCTTCTCGTCTTGTTGTAGAGTGACAACACCAGCATTGACCAGCTCTTGAATTTTGCCTTTGAGCACGTAACATGCTCGAGTAGGATGCCCAATGAACCTGTATAGACACAATACTTGGGATGATCAGTCTTACCGACTTCATCAGGCTTCTTTGGGTCTGGAAGCTGAATCTTGTTGCTTTTGATTAAACAATCAAAGATGCTTGCAGTGTCATTCTCGTCGAAGGAGTACTCTACTTTAGGACGAGGTTCCCTTGGTGGAGGTGCAGAAGGGTAGAAGTGGACGTAGGTGGAGCTACGTTGACAGCCAGAGACTCTTTGCTCTTCAAATTGATGTTCAAAGTCTCCTTGTTCTTGCGGTTATTCTGGCGATTACCGTTATTTGATGTTTGGTGTTCATCCCGATCGGGTTAGACATTTGTACCCCCAGCTGCTTGAACTTATCAGCGCTAACTTCAGCTGCTTTAGCGTTGACAATGAAGGATGGCCAATCTTGGAACTGAGTAGATCCTGTCCACATACTGATGATAGCCAAAAGATTTGCCTTACAGGTGTCTATAGTAACAGCGGCCGGAGTCCCGGGAGGCATCTTCAAAGCTTCTCGGCGAAATCTTTTAATGAAACTTTCAGCAGTTTTATTATGTTTTTGCTTGATTTTATTAAGGGCTGACATGGTCATATCATTGATCCCTTCATAAAATCGTTCCAAGAAGATTTGTTTGAGACCCGAGAAGGAGGTGATACAGCCATCGGGCAAGCTTCTATACCAATCGTATGCTACGTCGGCTAAACAACCGACGAATACTCTGGTAAAAAGAGCGTCATTTGGCTGGAGTTGGACGGTCATTACCTCAAAGTGATTGATAAACTGGCTAAGAGAAGTACTGCCATCAAACAGAGAGATTGTTGGGATTTTGTACTTTGGAGAAATGGGACTTCTTTCCATTCAACCGGGTAGGGCTGCTTGATCCCCAACCTTTGCAAGTTGTCTTTCTCCTTGAAAGCCTCGAACTGAGTGCGCAAAAGTTTGACAGCTTCATTAGCGTCTTCTGGTGATGAAGAAGGAGCAGGTGGAGTTTGAGTGCTAGGAGGAGGAACAGCATGATAAGCACCACCCCCAGCACCTGATTGACTGGGTACGGTTGAACTTGTACAAGAGGTACTTGAGGAGATACTACCCCCAGCCCTGTATTGACAGGTACCGACGATGCTATGATTTCTGGACTTACAGCAGGTACAGTCGGTGGTGTGGTATGTTGTGCCACAATAATAGAATGCATACTGGCGACCATTTCAGCCATGGTCTTCAGTTTGTCTTCTAGTACAGCGATTCGCTGTTCTTGATTTGCAGAAGTTGAAGCATCTGGATCTTCATTGACAACATAAGCTGTCACTTCTCTTAGTACAGTAGAAGACACTGTCTGTTTAGTACTTTCGTTGTATGCATCATAGTCAGAGAAAGAGTCGTCTCCCGACTGAGAAGTAAGAAGATGACCCAAAGGATCTTGAAGAAGATTCCTTTGACCGATTGTGTCTCGGCTTCGGAATCGGGTATGTCGAAATACTCCTTCAGAAGATTCCTGGAGTAAATCTAAATACCGTTGGCTAGGAAGGCGAGGCTTGCCATGCTTAGAGCACTTTCTACCCCCAGTGTCTCGAGAGGTCATGTTGACAGAAGCGTACAATACTTCGTTTTCATCCTCTGACTTAGGTCCAGAATTTGCAAAGTTCAGACGATCAAAGACAGATCTTTTTGTTGTTTGACAACAACATTGGATAATGACTTTGTGATTGCAATGATGATCTGATGATTGAACTGGAGATGTCGAGACGTTGTCCCGCTTTTGCCTGAGATGTTCCCGAAGATCAAAAGATTGAGGATCTGTTCTTTTACAATATTCGAACATGGTTCCGGTTCTTTAGATGTTTTGTCCCTTGAGTGTACAGGGAAGTGCTCACTTCATTGGCATAGGTGTCGGGATTTTTGACCCTGGAAGTTTGCTTCTGATGATGTTTAGTTTTCGGCATTGGCTGTTTGCATTTTACCGAAGTTGGTCGATTGAGATAAGTTCTTAGATCAGCAAATTCACCCCCAGGGGTTTCTGTTTGAGACACCATCAATTTTTATGTTTCGATCGGGATATCTTGAGAGTTGGGAGATCTTGGAATTCTGCTACCGGGGTAGGCAGAATACCTCTTTGATCAGTATAAGTTCTCTTGAAATGAAGTGAAGAATCCTTGTTTGAAAGAGTTCCTGTACTGACTGGTGCCAAGACACGTTCAGGTTGATCTTCTACGGTAAAAACCAAGGAAGACTGAGAAAAGACCAAAGGGCCTTTTCCTTTATTTTGTGAAGAAGGGTTAGCTAAAGAGCATTTCCTCTATTATCTTCCAAGTCATAAACAAGGAAGTTTGAGAAAAGACCAAAGGGCCTTTTCCTTTGTTTTATAGAGAGGAGGAATAGCCAAAAGACTACCCCCAGTGGATTGCACAGGAGCAACAGGGTTCTTGGGAAGAGGAGTAGAGCTTTTCCCCTTGCTGTGAGAAGAAGAGAGATTAGCCAAAGGGCTGTCTCTTTTGGATTACGCAGGCACAGTTTGCATGGGTTGATGGCGCACTGGCCACTTGCGCATAAGTAACTCTGGCAGAGGGTGCACTGGTTCTGGCCACAGAGACTGTGGTTTGCGCATTAGGAGTTTTTGCCTCAGAGTGTTTAGGATGCACTCTAGTTGCTGGAGTGTTGGTTTGCACAGGAAGAATTGCTGCTAACTGTGCCAGGGGCATAGGAGTCTTATACTTTGACAAGGCAACATAAGAAGTAGTTTTTGTACTGGCAACAGCAGACTGTGCACGAGTAGTTAAGACAGATTGTGCAGCAGTTGAAACAGCAGATTGTGCACCAGGCTTGGTGGCATAATGGACAGACTGCGCAGCAATCTTGCGACAGACTGTGCAAAAATCTTTGAAGCAGACTGCGCCACAGATTGTGCAGTAGCCTTGGTGACAGAACTGTCAGACTGTGCAGCAGTCTTGGGGACCCACACTGGGCGCACTTTGCTCGTGGCAGAAGTTGTTGTAGTGCGAGGAGTGGTCCTAGAGTTGATCATGGCTTCGTAGGCTGTCTGGTTGACCTTCACAACTAGCGTCTTCTGCGTCTTTCCGATAGACGCTATGTCACATTGAGTTGTCATTTCCTCGTCGGAGGAGAAAGTCGTCCCCAGCAGAGTCGCCATTTTGTTTGCAAAATCAAAAGTATGAACTTTATGATACAAACTTTGTAAAGAGATTACAAAAATTCTGCGAAAGGTACAACTGTAGGAATTCAATCTAGAAGACGATTGCTTTATCCCTTGGACGATATAACTTTGAAGACGATAGCCTCGGAAGTTGAAGTTGAAGGCAAAAGCCTCGGAAGAATACAGCAGCACTTTGGCAAGAACTCCTGAACTCTCTGATATTTCTGAACTTTTATGTCTGATCCCCTTGAATGAAGACTTAAACTCTATTTATAGAGTTCTGGAAATAACTAACTTTTAGTTATTCTGAATGGTGCAGTTAGATTGCGCAGGCACTGGATTGCGCAGCATCAGACTGCGCAGGCAGTTGTCTGGTCGTGGGCCAACTGTCTTGGACACATGGCATCATTTGATTGAAATGGGCATGATCGTGTGCAGACGGTTGCCACGTAACGAGCAATTGATGGCATGAATGCTACGTGTACTTTTGTTAGTTGTCATGATAAAGTGCGCCACATGAGTTGTACTGACTTTGGATTGCGCTAGGATGGACCGCGCTGAGTTGGATTACGCTGCAAACAGATTGTGCTGCATGTACAGCTGTCCTCGAGCGCCGTGCTGTACAATAAACAAACAGTCGCATCGTTCTCCGCTGTCAGTTGTCAGAAGATTTTATTTTGTCAGGTAATGATGACAAGGCCACGTCAGCTTTGCACAATTGAGAGTGAGCGCAGTCCGGTATGCACAATCTGAATGCTGCGTAATCTGATGTCTGCGCAGTTCATTTAAATGATGCATTTCTTGATCTCCATAACTTTGTTGATGGGTGCAACTTGATTTTTAGGACCTACAACCACGACCACCACCAGTACCACGACCACGGCCAGCCATCATGACCTGTAAATAGAATACATAAACATAATTAACAATATAAAAGTATAAATGAACATAAAATTCTAAACTAAATATACATAACACCAGTAGGAAGACGAGTGCCACCGCGACGAAAAAGTCTAGGAGTGCCATCTGCAATAAGTAAATAATCGAATGAAAAAAACATGAATTCACCTAATTGCTTTTATGAGGTCAAACTTAATTCACGTAATTGGAAGTATTTTAATATACAACAATATTTAACCTAATCATCGTCTTCGTTCTCATCCTCGGCCTCGTCTTCATCATCACCCTCCTCCTCATCCTCATCCTCATCCTTATCCTTATCCTCGTCATCGATTTCATCTGTATCATCATCCCCATCAAATTTGTCTTCTTCTTCTTCGTCTTCTTCTTTTTTTCTTCTTCTTCTTCTTCTTCTTCTTCTTCTCTTCTTCTTCTTCTTCTTCTTTCTTCTTCTTCTTCTTCTTCTTCTTCTTCATCATATTGGGACAAGATGCCTCTTTCTCCCCTGGTTGACAGCTAAGTCTTATGTATCAACCTCTTCATCCCCTCTATTTTTCTCAACAATATCTTCAACATCCATTGTATCCGAGTGTTGTCCCAAGTATTAGAACTTTTCGATCTGGTCCTCTTGGTATGTTGGGTCTCCAACGTTGAATGTATTTCTAGATTTAATCTTGCATACTGCCCACCAGTCAAATCGATCTCTACGACGTTTGGGTAGCTTGTATAGTAGACTTGAACAGCCTGATTTGCTATCACAAATGTATCGGACCTTCTATACCTCCTGCGATGATTTATATCGACAAATCCAAATTGTTTATCGATTCTCCAACCGATATTTGGTGTCGTATCGAACCACTCACATTTGAACATCACAATATGCATATCATATGGGCCAGTATATTGTAAATCTACAATATCCCGAAGCACTCCATAATAGTCAAAGTCCGGCTCGTCGTCATAGATGGTGCCTCTTATGCAAACACCGGAATCCTTGGTACTGATGCTGTCATTGATAAATTTAATATTTATGGCATTCTGAGTTGACTTAAACCTGAAGCCATTAATGACATAGCCTGGCCAAGTCTTTATTTGCTTCTTCGGTCCCAATGCCAGATAACGAACACTCTCATGAGTGAGTGTTGTTTCAGGCAATAAAACCTATAAACAAATATTTATAATTTAAATGTTTTATATTATATATTTATAATCTCAGTTACTTACGTATTTACGAAACCACGACGGAAATATACAATCAACCTCTCTTTGAAGTCCCTCATCGGTAATATCGGGTGTCCTCATTTTGATTTCATCTCTAAATACACTATTAGAGAAAATAAGAATATATAAGTGTAGTCACTTACTTCATCAAATTAGAGATTATAACGAGTGCAAGTGTACTGCCTACTTCTCCAAATCTCTCACTTCTTGTATGTCACAGTTTAACATATCGGTGAGCGGCATCATACTCGTCGTCTGTCAACCACCGTCTTTCACTAGCCCCAACAGGCCTGCCCCTTATATTGAATATACCTCCATCCTCAACGTCCTCGTCATTCCTTTGAGGTCTATTTCGATTTGTCTTAACATGAGTATCGAAATAAATGGAGCAGAAGTTTGACACCTCTTCGATAAGATAGGCTTCGCATATCGAAGCCTCTATATGAGCCTTGTTGCCAAATTTCTTCTTTAGATGGTGTAGGTATCTAGAGAGTCAAATTATCTTGAGAATTAAGAATGAATTTTAAAACCCACTGAAATTTAACTTAAATTATATCGATTTTTATGTACCTTTCAAATGGGTACATCCATCGATAATGAACAGATGCACAGACACGGGCTTCGTATGCTAGATGAATCGGTAGATGCTCCATGCTGTCGAAGAAGCCAGGAGAAAATTTTCTCTAACTTGTAAATTGTTAAGATAATCTTCTCCTCAAGTTCAACCATGTGTTGCACAGTCAACTTAGTTGAAAAAATATCCCTAAAGAATATAAATAGTTCGGCCAACGGAACCCATACAGCAGAAGACAACAACTCTTTCAAAGCAATGGACAGTAATCTTTCCATAAACACGTGGCAGTCATGACTTTTCATTCCCGTTAGCTTGCGTTCATTGAGATCAACGCATCTAGACAAATTCGACACATAGCCGTCGGGAAATCTTAAAGTAGATACCCACTTGCAGATTATTAATCTATATTTCTTGCTCAATGTGTATTGTGCTATCGGCTTACTTAATTGTCCAGCAGCTCCCCTTTCTATCAAGTTCAGATAAGGACGCTTGTATATCTCGGCAATGTCTTGTCTTGCTTTTGGATTGTCCTTCGTCTTTCCTTTAATATCCATGACGGTATTGAAGACATTATCGAACACATTCTTTTCGATATGCATAACATCAAGATTATGCCTTATAAAATTATCTTTCCAATAAGGTAAGTCCCAGAAGATACTTCGTTTGGTCCAGTTATGGCTTTGTCCGAACCCATCGGCACGATTGTTCGATGGATCTTCCATTACAGTGGGCAAGTCCTTTACATCTTTCCAAATATCGTATCCCGACAATCTGGCAGGCGGATGAGAAAATTCTTATTTTCCAGCTCTGAACGCATCATTGTTCTTTCTCCAAGGATGACTCGCGGACAGAAATTGACGATGACAATCAAAGAAAGAAAATTTTCCTCCATGCTTAAGGCGGAACGCCTTACTATTTCCCATGTATATCGGACAAGACATGGTGCCGTGAGTACTCCATCCCGACAGCATACCATATGCGGGAAAATCATTGATTGTCCACATCAGTGAAGCTTTCATCTGAAAGTTCTGTTTTCTGGAAATATCATAGGTCACGTCGCCGATCTCCCACAGCTATTTCAGTTCATCTACCAACGGCTGTAATATATATAGATATTCTTCGTCGGATTTTTGGGACCCGGTATGATAGCTGTCAAGAACATATAAGGAGTCTTCATACACATCCATGGTGGCAGATTATAAGGGGTCAGAATGACCGGCCAGCAGGAGTATTGAGATCCCGACTGCCCGAAAGGGGCAAAGCCATCAGAACATAGCCCCAACGTACATTTCTAGGCTCTGCAGCAAAATCTGGATGACGTAAATTGAAATATTTCCACGCCTCTCCATCCGAAGGATGTGACAATTCTTCATCGTCCTTTGTGCGTTCTTCGTTGTGCAATGTCATATGTTCTGCTGTATTCCGAGACATATACATCCTCTGCAAGCGCTTCGTGATTGACAAGTAATGCATATACTTATAAGGACGTCATTTTCTAGTTGACTTTCCTTTTTCTATGACTGGCTTGTAACAATCCACATTACAAAAGTTGTAACTTTCTATATCCTCGTTCTCCTTGTAGTACAACATGCAGCCGTTGCAACAACAATCTATCTTCTCGTACCCCAATCCCAGTTGTCGGACCATCATCTTCGACTTGTAGAAGTTTTTTGGAAGCTCTTTTGATTCCTTCGGTAACACCTCCTTGATTAGTTGTATAATCCGATCATAGCAAGTTTGTGGCAAGTTAAAATCAGACTTTATGTTCAACAACCGCATCGTCACTGACAGTACGGAATGTGGCTCACAACCAGGATATAAAGAAGTTTTAGCATCCTGAAACATATCATAGAACTCCTTCGTCTCGGGATTAGGATCCTCCGGATCAAAATTAGGCCCTGCCGCGTCGTACACCATATCTCGTGCAAGGTTCTGCAGGTCTCCATAATCAACAGAGCATTCGTCATCTTCGACGACAAAATCCGTTGCAGCATTATCATCAAAAGCATAAGTAGCAGCATTCGCAACCTGTCTTTTCGCATATTGTTCACATTACGATGACCACAGGCCGTAATCACGTACGAAACCCTTACAGGTCAAATGATCTCTTATTCATTCACTCACTTCTTCGTAACGTCTATTGCGACAATTACGACATGGACACTTGATTTTGTTACCGTCCATATACTGAGCTTTGTTCATGGCATACTTAAGAAACACTTCCACACCTGCCTGAAAATCGTCACTCACACCTATTCTGCTCTCGTATTGTCGTTTGTATATCTATGTACGATCAACGAAATAACGATCCATCACAGATTGGATGTGAAAATCTGTATCGTAAGACAAACTAAACAGAATTAGTATATAATCATGTAACTGGTGAATCCGCTAGTATATAGGCCGGATGTACTTAGTATCGACCGCATCAGACTAGTATCGGTCTATAGGTTTGGTATAGGCCGTATCAAACTGGTATTGACCTTACCGAATTGGTATCGTCCTATCCGATATGTATCGGCCGTATAGCTAGGATTCGTACCGGCCTTATCGATCCGATACGAATCCTAGCTATACGGCCGATACATATCGGATAGGACGATACCAATTCGCTAAAGTCAATACCATCCGATACGACCTATACCAAACCGATATACCGATACTAATCTGCTACGATCGATACTAAGTACATACGGATACCGATAGTTCGATACCGATACTGATAGTTCGATACCGATACCGATAGTGCGATACCAACCGATAGTCCGATACCGATAGTGCGATACTGATACCGATAGTGCGATACCGATAGTTCGATACCGATACCGATAGTCCGATACTACCGATATCGCCGATACCAATACTCATAGGAAAAGTCCGATACCGATACTTTGAACCTTGATATATATATATATATATATATATATAATATATATATATATATATATATATATAAAGCAATAGACTTTCTCATCCTATTTCTTAAACTAGGGTTTGTCATATTGCATTTTCTTTAAAGTATCGACCGATACCGATCCAATACGGCCGATACCGATACGGTTTGGCATGTTCCGATCCGATACCGACCGATACCAAATATTGACCGATGCCGACATTGGGGTCTTTGTTAGTTAGATATGACATATGTTAGAGTTATTTAGAAAATATATGTTGGTATCCTACTACTAGTTAGTATATTGGGATAAGGATACTAGAAGTATAAGATAGTCGGTTAGATGGTTAGTAATAAGTTAGTGTCTAGAATGAGGTTAGTATATATAAGTTAGATAGCTTATATGTTAGATGGTAGTGTATTAGAGTGTGTGCTTTGATATGATAGCTTAGAGTTTAGATAGATATATATTGGATATGTATAGTATCTTAGTTTTAGAGATTAAGTTAGATATTCATATATTAGAGTTAAGATACTTGGTAACTTGAGATACCAAGTAGTATATTAGTATGTTGGTTAGTTAGAGATGTGAGTTAGCTAGTAGATGTTAGAATTAGTGTATAGATAGATGTTAGAATTTATATTGATAGTTAGATAGATGGTTAGAAGTTAGATATTAGAGTGGTATGTTTGTATCTTAGGATTCTAATGTTGGTAGCTTAGGATATTGGTTTTACCTTCACCATTATTTGCTTCCCAATACTAAAAAATTCGATACTCCGATCCGAAACTGCCGATACTACCAATATCGCCGATATCCTATTTCTTAAACTAGGGTTTGTCATATCGCTGATACTACTCATTGTATTTGTACCCCGCGCTGCCCCGCGCGCGCCACCCCCCCGCCCCCCGCTGCCTCGGAGCGCGCTGCCCCCTGCCGCCCCCCGCAGCCCCGCGTGCGCCAGCACCCCTCCCACCCCCCACCGCACCTTCCACCCCCCCCGCCCCCCCAGCCCCGCGCTGCCCCGCGCCGCCCCCCCCCCCCCCCTGCCCTGGAGCGCATTGCCCCCCGCCGCCCGCCGCAGCCCCGCGCGCTCCCGGTCGCAGCCCCGCGCTGCCCCGCACGGGCCACCCCCATCTCCTCCTCCGCCGCCCCCGCAGCCCCTACCCCCCCGACACCCCCCACGACCACCGAGAGAAAGAGACAGAGAGAGATTTACCTTTGGCAGAGAGAGAGAGGAGAGGTCGTCGATCACCCGCGGGGAGAGAGAGGAGAGTGAGGTCGCCGACCGCCGCGGGAGAGAGAGAGAGGGAGGAGAGAGAATAAAATTTAGAGGGAATGAAAAGTTTCCCCGTCGTTTCAATTTAAGTCTGGGCCCTTTATTTAGCGACACTAGCTACGGATAAAACCCGTTGCTAGGCCGTCACTCTTTTTGATACTTACTGACGGAACAGCCATCGCTACGTCGTCGAAGAATTGTCCCGCCATTTCTCTCAACAATTTCTGTCAAATAATCGACTGCATGGCGACGGCTAATTATCCGTCGCTATATCTCCGACGCCCTAATGACGGTTGAGCAACCTTTTTTTCCCCTTAAAATGAAATAAAATTTGTATCGGCTTGTCGTCGGTACGCCGTCGGTTATTTGCGCGCAAATCCGTCGCTAACGCCGACAAAATTTTCGTCGCTAATGTGCCATCGCTAAATTACTATATTTTGGTAGTGAACGAGCATTCACTGAGAGGGTGGAAACCACACACACACTGCATAACTAGTCCTACCCTTCAGTTAACCGACCAGCAAATGCATATAGTTATAACAATCCTCTCACCTTCAAATATTTGCTTCTCTTAAAATTCACTTCTTTATAAATGAGTAAAACACAACCCTCTCATCCTTTCAAAAATTTACCAGGATGTCCTAATCCATGCTATATTCCCTATTATTATTATACAATGGGGGTGAGGACACCCACAGATTTTCCATATCACCATTATTTCTCTATGATCCTTCTAATTTCATACATACATATACATGTTTTTATTATAGGTTCCCGAGCTCACACTTTGCCCTATGACTCATCATTTCCCTATTTATGCACACAATATAGACTATTTTTGCTCATAACCATTTTCTAAGCCACACAACAATGAACTTGGTAATGTCCCTCAAACACACAATAGCTGTGTGTGTGTCCGTATGTGTGTGTGTGTGTGTCCGTGTGTCCGTGTGTGGTGTGTGTCCGTGTGTGTGTGTATCCGTAGGAGAGGAGGAGGAGGAGGAGGAGGAGGGAGAGGAGTTAGGTTAGGATTTACCTGAGGAAGAGGAGGAGTAGCTCGGATTGGGGGAGGAGGAGCTCGACGGGGGGGGGGTAGGGGTCGCCGGGGAGGAGGGAGTCGCCGGGGGGAAGGGGTCACCGGGGGGGAAGAGCTTGAGGGAAATTTCTAATTTTCGAGTGAGGGGAAAAGGAAACAGTGTGCCCTAAGTAAAAAGTTAGCGACATCAAGAGTCGACGTCACTAAATGTCGCAAACATTTTAATATATGGCGACATATTTTAATAATATGTCGCTGAATGTCGCTATTTAGCGACGTAGTTTATCTACTGTCGTTGAACTTCGCAATTCAGCAACGTTTTGCGATGTCTATAGAAAGGAGTCTCTATATTACATATTTAGCGATGTTATTTTATTCTGTCGCTAAATTACTTCGCTAATATAGCATATTTTAGTAGTGAGTGGAACTGTCCTCCCTACTCCTTATTCCTGCATGCTTAATAAAATGAAAGAATGTTGTGTTATAAATTGTCCCTAAATGTCCTATGTTTTGGTTGTTGGATAATAGAGATGCTTAAGTTGCCAAACATTGAATTTTTGAACGAATCACACTTGAACTGCTAATGTGACGATGCCTGAGAATGAATTGATAATATCCTTTATGCTTAACGTTGTCATAACAAGTAAAACACTTGAATAATGAGATGCTTTTGAATGATAGAATAAGAAATAAATTGGCTATTCTATCGACCCTATGAACTGAATGAAATACTAAATCATGTACACTCTGTGTAACTGTTGCATAGAAAAGAAATATTTCCTGTTTTAATATAAGCAATGAAATGAATGATATTATCCCTATGAAATGAAATGCTACATGTTCCTTGAGAAATGATTAATGTAGGATGCTTCAATGTATCTGAGTTGATGGAACAAGAACCGAATGATTGGAAACAATAAGAATTGATGAGGCTTGAGATCATTGGAATCACCAAGTGAAATGATGGCAATGTTGAGAATGAATAAGTCATTGAACATGACTTGAATGAGATGAATGATGATGCAATATTGTCGTTATTTCTTTTATTATTTTTACCACGCGTTTACTTTCACGATCGAGTCGGACACGCATTCGCATGGTCATGGACAACTTATGCATAAGTTTTGGTAATATGTTTCCTCGGACGGTATCCCGGGACATTAGGGGGACCGATCCAGTCTAGGAGGAAACAATGGCGAGCTTTGGTAGCATGGGTCTTGCAAGGCATCCTTTGGGGCTAGCTACCTTCTCTGGAGTCATTGCATTACCTTGAAGTCCTATATGGCAAATGTCCGTATGGTTTAACAACACCAGTGGCCATGTAGTCAGGATGCACGCTAATGAATATTTTATGCAGACAGAGTAAGTATATTGCCTAACCTGTATTTGATGTAGGAACGAGGAGTCGGCTATCGGTAAGAAATCACTTAAATGTGATATGTTCAATATATGTTGGTTCAATTTGCCTTCTTAACATGCTAAACGAAACAATGCCAAAATGTTTCCATTCCATAAGAATTTCAATAACATGTTAAAGATGTAAATGTTAATGTTGCCTCGATGATGCCTAACATGTTAACAACAAGTCTGTTAGAATGATGCCTTAATATGAACGCTGCTCAATCATATGACTTACATATTAAACTGTTGCTATAAAATAGAACTGTGAGCACACATGATGTCCCTCAATTACTATTGCTTCCACAAGAACAATACTACTGCAAGTTTACATATCTTTTCAATGAATACTGCTTGAACTGTAAACTGATGTTAGGTCCCAACTAGAAAGATCACTCAAAGGAATGTTTGCTAAAATCGATCACTTTATGTTGGTTTAGGCGAGTGGGTTGGATTCTGCTCGCCAGTACATAGATGATGTATTGACCCACGTTTTGTGGGCAGGTGCTCGTGCTTGGAATATTTTGACACGAAGATTGGCTTGCTTGGTCCCGCGCATCGAAGATTTTTGGGCATGCAGAAGCTCTCCTTGTACAAGATATTATCTTCTGTTTATAAAGGGCATAATGTATGGAACATTATAATCAGTTGTACCAGTGAGTTGTAAGCCAAGTCGGTATATCGAGTTGTAATCCAATGTATCAAAGTATCAAATGTAAGTCTTCTAGCATTTGTTCAGTTGGCTATCAATGTAAAGTGAGATGTATTGTAAGCATTGTATTTCAATATGAGTCTTGTACTCTTCTTTATTTATCAATAAAGATAATACTTTTATATATCTCTCTGTGACTGCAAATTATATTCTCATTTCTGCTGTTACAAATAGAATGATGTGTTTCCATTCGATAAGAAAGAATGTCCTCGTTAACTTCAATTTGTCTGTTTCTGTTTCTGCCGCTGCGATGTGTTCCTATTTGAAGATAATCAATTATGTACCATCTTTGTCTTGTACAAGTGCAATACCAGACTTGTACGGCATCACGTCCAAGCGAGGACGATCGATTCCAAGATATAAAATATGTGAATAAATGAATCTACAAATCGGGTGTGACAGAGGCTGTCCCCTGTACTACTTGAGCTCTGAAATTCTTTCCCATCCTTATTTTGACAATAACGAGCTGATCAATTCTTGGGAAGTGAAGCTACTTCTTGAAGCCGTATCACTGGATTTTGAAGATAGACAATTGATGCGCTATTAGGACAATAGAACGTTCCGTGTCTTTTATGATGTATACTACAAGCTTGCTGCCTTGGTATCCTCTTCTTCTTCTTCCAGCTCGAGCATTATGACTCAATTACAGGGCTACTTGGTCAGACGCTATACAAGCCTAAAACGGGTGGACATGGCTGAATGGAGCCAAGACCTGACGAGGATCTCTTTTGCCATTGGCTGGATCGAAGAAGTACTCCTTCCACCACCATCAGCAGCTCCGACCAAATTTTCTAACATCTCTACCTTGATTCTGAAAACAATGTTGAAAGAGATTCCGGATGATTTTTTCCTATATATGCCAAACCTTCGAATCCTTGATCTCTCGTACTGCAGTATCGGTACGCTTCCCTCCTCTCTTTCTTCCTTGTGTTATCTTCGTATGCTCAACCTATAAGGGTGCAAGGAATTGCAAACTATTGAAACTACAGGACTCGATAATCTAGAGTCGACCTTGATTACTGTCCCTTACCTACATTGCATAAAGCTTCATGGTGCCATATGCGCAGCCTCAAGCATTTCAGTTTCAATAATGGGATCAAAAGTCTTGGAGAATTGCAACTTTCGCCAAAAAATGTCAAGGTCTTTGACAACTTCGACTATGATTTACATTCATCAGCGCCGACGGCAGACACACTACAAAAATGCAATATATCCATATTATATCCAAAGGAAGGGGAGGAGGAGGAGATACGAAGGAGAAGAACACGAGATGCTCACCTACGGGCAAGTGATGATAAGTTTCCATATAAGGGCATCCATGCTGCTCAAATTGCTCATCGCCATATTGATATTGTTGAATATCCCATTGTAGCTGAAGGAGTTGACAACCCGCATGAGAAATGCTTAGAGATCAATGGTGGTGAAGGACTCTAGAGCCTCTATACATTATCAATGATATTCCGACCTCGACTGCTCTCCCTGCATAATTACCAACATGCTCAAGCAGGGATATGGCCTATTCCAGACCTACAAACTTGTTATATCAAGTATTGTAGAGATATGGAATACTCCTTCAGCTCTCCAGAAAGAAGAAAGGATCTCTGGAATCTTAAATGTCTGGAGACTCTGTGGATATCCAGCCTTACCAAGCTGTCCGCGATTTGCAACAACAGGTTTGAACAACAAAACCAGAGCTTTTTGCTTCTGAAATCCATCTATATAGAGTACTGCCCGAACCTTCTTGTACTGTTTCCTGTGGCCATTCGCCTTCCGAACCTTGAAGTGATGGAAATAAAGTTCTGCGCTAGGCTTGCTAAGCTGTTCACACACACACCGCTGCCGGAGAAATTGTGCTACCGAGGCTCAAAAGGTTGCGCCTATTCGAATTGCCAAAGCTGACGAGCGGTGAGGAGGAGGGTTATCTTCCTTTGCTCCAAAAGTTGGAAGTAAGGGGTTGCTGGAATCTTAAGAATGTTCCAATATTCCCATGTTGGAATAGTACTTGCAGTAGCAATGAAGATGATGTTGCCGCCAATAAGGTAGTGGTAGTTCAAGGTGAAGAGGGGTGGTGGAAGAACGTACAAGGTGGTTCCAAGAAGATGGACCATATTGATTTTAGGATGGGATTTGCCTCTGCTGCTCCGAAACATATACCACAAAGATGGAAAAGAGAGCATCGTCGTCGTCGTCGTCGTTTTCCACAGACGTCACTTTAAGAGGTGATTGATCTTTCCATCATTCGACTTCTTACATGTTCTTGTGGTCATGTTGATTGATTCCCTTACTATTTCATACTTATTATTTCTGGTTGGTGCATGTTCTATTTGAATTGTTGTTGATTTGATTTCAGTGTTTTGTATTTTGTGTGTGGGTTGGTCCTAGAGACTATTTCTGGATAATTGTATCAAAATAAAGACGCATATTGGAGTGTGATTGTATCAAAATACTATTTCATACTTATTATTTCAGGTGTATGTTAATGACAATCATTACTTCTCTGAGCATTTTTGTTGCATTTAAAAAAAAAGTGGATTCGATGCTTATATTTTGTATCGCGCATTTCATTTCAACTGTGTTCATCAAAACAAGGATGGAAGGTATTTGCATTTTTTACTTGGAATTCTGTTAGATACTTCTAGATGTACATGACTTTATGTAACTTACAAACGGCGTACCGGTACGTTGTGGAATTCAGGAGGATTGAATTCGACGAGTATGGTAAAACCGGAAGGAACCAAATTGAAATCAACAAATTAGTAGCATCATGATGTAGACATGCTGTATTGTTAATGATTATTTCTACAAGGGGTAAGGCCTCGTTTGGTTCACGGAATTGAAGCCTTGGGAAATGAAAGTGATTCATTTCCTTTGTTTGACCAAAGGAAATGAGGAGGAAAGTAATTTGATTCCCAAAAGGAGGAAAATACGGGAAAAAGTGCATCCTCCCATCAACTCAAGGATTCATTTTTCCTCTCAATTTTTTTGGTTTTTTCAAACACCGATAAGAAAATTGATTGGGATTGCAATTTTCCAATAGAAAGAAAATATCATAAAATCAATTTCCTTTCCTTTCCGCGAACCAAATGAGGCCTAATTAAGTGTCAATCCTTGTTTTGCTGTGATTGATATTATTGTACCAGTTATTAAGTTGCAAAATGAAGCTCATGGTAACAAGTTATTAATAAATAAAGTTCATGACAAGTTGTAAATTTGTCATATTTGCAAAATGAAGCTCATGGCAACATAGATTCACTACAACAAAAAGACCTATTAATGACGCTTGATAAGTGGATTTCATGACGGCCGATAAAAAAGCGTTATGAAAGTTCGAAATGCCTTTTTTCTATAACGGTTTGGGCTAATTTTGGACTTTTTATAACGTTTATAAAACAAAACGTTATTAATATTTTAGAGCGGTGGCAAACTTGTAATATTTTTAAGTTCAATTTTTTGGGCAAAATGTTGAGAACAGCCCCGCTTCATCAAAATTTTTCCTCTCCCCCATTCTGGTCTTCTCCTTCTCCTCTTCTTCTCCTTCCTTTCTCCCAACTCCAAAACCCTAACCCGAACCACAAATATCTCAGCTCAGACCGCTTCGTACGTAAACCCCTAGTCCACTCCCTCTCTCTACCCCGGCTCCATCGGCAGCTCCAATGGCACAGAAGAAAGGCGGCGGCGGCCGTGCCAACTCCGATGACCCCGACGAACTCGCCCGAACCACTCTCCAGGCCGTCCTCCTCGCGGACAGCTTCGCCCAGAAGTTCCGTCCCATCACTCTCGAGCGCCCAAAAGTACGTCTCACCAAACCCTAACCCTAGAAAACCCCTAAAATCTCTGAACCCTAATTTTGAAATTTCCGGGTGCTCTAGACTTACCACTTTCGAAAGGATTGTGATGATTTTGTTGCAAGATAGGTCCAGATTCCTTGCAAGGCAAGGTAAAGATAGGTCCAGATTCCTTGGTTCGTCGTCCAAGTGAGGTTTCAAAATTGTTTAGGAGGTCATGCGTCGATAAAGGAGATATTCTTAGCTTCTAGTATAAGAGATTGATTTATTCAAGATGCTCTGTTATATGCACAATCAAGAACAAAAGGAATCAGCTTACATTGTTCATTGCATGTTTGATTGGGAAGCTGTGCAATAATCGACAGTTAGATGATAAAAAATATGTTATTTGTTGTATTGTATCTGATAAAATAGTTGGTAATGTTGTTCGGATCAAGGTTTAGTTTCTAGTTTAAGTCCGAAAGGAGGAAAATAATGTGAACATAATGTTTGCTATCGTGCCTGCAAATATTTTCGCACATTTTTTCTGATACTTGGCACTATATTATATATTTTGTTCGTTTTGGCACATACTGTTGGTATTAGACACATGCTAAGAAAGCTTGACTAATCTGAGTTTGATTGTCATTATGTTACGAATTGATTGTTATCTACTTCTTTGACTGTATTATTGCACTTATTTTTGCAATCAGCCATAAATTTTTATAGTACATGCATGTTTGCCTGTTTGGTACCAGTTGTCTTGTAATTGTGGATTCTGTACTTCCAATATTATTACTAACTTCCATTATTTTACATACAGATCAAGCCAATAAACTATGTTCAGGAAGAAGAAGCTCAGCTTCGTTCAACAAAAGGTAAACGAAGCTGAACCAATGTAACTCATCTTCATCTTTCTTCTGTGCTCATATTATTAAAATTGTTGTAATAAGTTGTCGTAAATTACTGAGATGTTGTGGCCAAGGGGAGTGGTAAGTCTAGGGCATCTTAAAAGGAAGTTGTTTTTTTATTCTTTGTGCTTAAAATAGTTGAACTTTAGTCCATGGTTGTTTTGGAGATTTATTTTGTTTTCTTTCCTTAACATTCTGAGCTGAAAGAAATAGGAAGTAACATTCTGAGCCGAAACAAACTAATTAAACCGCCAACCCCCCACCCCCGAAAACTGCCAATTTAGAAGGGTCCTATATCATTCAGATACTGCGGTTTCAAAAGTGGCAATTTTATTGGTTATAATTCTGGAGTGCAAACTAAATTCTACTTTTTTGCTTAGCTGATGATTATAATGAAGAGATATATACATCTCTGCGGTAGTAAAATTTCAAAAAGCATTGATGAAGCATTGCATTTCTTAAACAATTCAGATTACTCAACATCACATGAATTACCATTGCATCAACCATTTCCGCAAGAAGATATTAACTATTCGCTATTCAGGGAAGAAAATGCCCGAGTCCAAGTTCGACATTTTCGTCTTTAGGATCAGCCATAAGACCCCAACTATTTAGACCCCCAACAAAATTTAAGGTAAGACCTTTTGTGGTAAATCAGTCACATTTTCTTCTTTATTTGTGCAGGTTTAAGACCCCAACAAACCTGTTATTTTTATTACTACAGGTAGGTATTTTAATGCTTTTTACCCCTTGTTTATTTCATGTCGATTTAATTTTAGATTCAATGTATATGAAAGTATTTTACATGATCCTCAATTGCTAGTTTCTTGTTGGAAACTTGGTACCAACTCTTAAGACATGAGGTGGTCTTTTGGTAATATTTTTTTTTTAACTTTTTTAGGGTTTTGCTACGTGATGCCGACAGTTTTGATGTGCTCAAAGTTGAAGCCAATGTACTAATAGTTTTGAGGGTCTACTTACTAGTAGTAGTTGTAAATATATGTATTTGGATGTCCTATTTTGAAAAAATGTAATGAAGATGGTGATATATATTATGTATATATTTGTAAATGGATTAAATGGTACTCTATGACATTTAGATGTTTTCTTGTAAATATGGTTCAAAATGAATGTTTTGAAATTGAATTAGCAACATTGAGCATTGATCTATAATTTTTTGGAAAGTAATAAATAAATGTGCAGAATTGAGCGTTATAAATGTGCTGAATTGAGTCTATAGAGATTATCTATTCATAACGCTTTCAAACTACGCTGAAAATAAGTGTAGCAGAAACTCATCATATTCATGACGTTTATTTTATGACGCTTTTAAAAAACATTTATAACACCCATTTTCATCACGCTTTTTTTGGAAAAAAAAGCGTCATTGTTGGTCATTAATGACGGTTTTTAGCCGTCATTAAAAGGTATTTCTGTTGTAGTGATTAGGTTCCAGTTCCAACTCAAAAAATGGCTTGGCTTGGATCACATTTAAGTCGAGACACGTAAAGACAACCTACTAAGGCTGCAAAGGCGATTTAAGCATATGAAAGGCCTAGGTGATCCCATTAATAACACTGAAGAAAACAATTGCAAACAATAACTATCAATTAATTCAATGTCGAGTATACTATGGGTTTCTCTATCATGTGGGCACATGAAAACAACATTTAATGCTTAGTGACTTCGTCACAAGTTGGTTTTTGGTACAATTCATGAGGACATTTGCTATTAAAGTTGGTAGGTGATAATTAACCTACAGGCCTCGTTTGGTTCGCGGACTCACGGCATTGGGAAAAAAGTCTTTACTTTCCTATGTTTGGGTGGCAAATGAATTGAAGAGGAAAGAAAGTAATTCCTAATGGAAGAGAAATTGGGGGTGGGGGAGATGATTACATCCATCCAAGCAAGGAATCACTTTTCCATCTTGAAGTATTCTATTTTTTTTAGTATACATGATTTTATCATATATACTGGAAAAAAGTAGAAGCAAGAATGATGGACAAACACACTTCCATCTTATCTAGGTTCATGTCCATATCTGACCATGTCCATATATGTCCTTTCATATTCATAGAGAAGACATTCATGTTCATAGAGAAGACAATCAGAAAGATGCAATTGAAGTAAATGGTTATCAGCATGCAACTAATATATTCACCAAACCCTGGCAAAGAAAATGTGTCATCTATAATATAAAGCACAGTGGATTTTTGGTTCGACCCATGTGTTTTGGTTCAACGATGATGAAAGTACTAAAATGCTCCTCTCTCTATAAGAGAGGAGGAGGTCCCATGTTGGGTGCGGAGCAAACGGTTGTTCCAACGGCACCCCCGCCTCCAGCTCCTCTTGCACCGCCCCTCCCTCCGCCGCCTCCGCTCCATCCTCGCCCACGCCGTCGTCGCCGGCCTCTTCCGCAACCCCTTCGTCGCAAGCAGCCTCTTCCACCGCGCCGCCGACGCCGACCCTTTCATCGCCCCCTCCCTCTTCTTCGCCATGACCAACCACAACCCCTTCTCCTTCAACACCGCCATTGCCATCTCCGCCGACCCACTCTCCATCTACTCCCAAATGCTCCGCCGTCGCGTCCCTCCCGACTCCAATGCCTTCTCATCCTTGCTCAACACCACCGCCGCCGCCGCCACCAGGTCGTTCCACGCACACGTCCTCCTCCTCGGATTCCGGCCCGACGCCTTCGTGCAGACCGTCCTGCTCACCGCCTACTCCCGACGCGACTCCGCCGACCACTCCCTGCGGGTGTTCGACGGAATGCCGCACAGGGACGTCGTCTCCTGGATCGCCGCCATCTCGGCCTCGCCGCCCTCGGACCCCCACGACGGCCCTGCGCGTCTTCGCCTCCATGAGGCCCCATGCCGCCCCGAACGCCGCCACCGTGGTCTTTGCCGTGTCCGCCTCCGCCAGGCTCGGGTCCTTGGCGCTGGCCCAGTGCCTGCACGCCTACGTCGAGAAGGCCGAGTTCGTGTCGTGCTTATGGCACGGGTTATCCACTAGTCTATAATATAAAGCACAGTAAATTTTTGGTCCAACCCATGTGCTTTGTAGGGGTGCAACTCGGGCGGGCTAAACCCGAGCCCGATCGGGTAAACCCGTTAATGGGTTGGGTTAGGGTTGAAGATACTCGGGTTCGGGCTCGGATTTGGGTTCAAATATTTGAACCCGATCATAAATCGGCTCGGATTTGGGTTCAATATTTGAACCCGATCATAAATCGGGTTGGGCTTGGGTTCATGTGTCGGGTTTACCCGAAACCCGACTTTTATTTTATATATATATATATATAATATATATATATATATATATATATATATATATATTGTCGTACTTTTAAATAAAAAAAATTTAAATCCTAAATTTCTTTCTCACCCAAACTCTCAACTCCTTATCCTAAATCTTATTTCAGTTTGTATTTTTGTAAGGATCAAGATGATTGCTATTTGAATATGTGTTTAATATTATTTTGTTTAAAATTGTTTCAATTAGTATATTAGAGTCCGATAAACCCGATGGATCCGACCCAACCCGGTTCAACCCGAGCCAAATCCGATCCTCCGGACTTGGTCTTGGGCTTCATATGTTAACCCGAGTCGGGCTGAGCTTGGGCTCGGGCTAGACTTATGATTCATCGGGTTGGGCTCGGGTTGACCTTAAATCCGACCCAACCCGTCCGAGTTGCACCCTAGTGCTTTTTGGTTCAACAATGATGAAAGGACAAATTGCCCCTCTTTCTAAACGGAGGGCAGCGGGGTCTCCCCTCCGCCGCGGAGAACCGGAACTCCAGCTTCACCGTGAACCTCGACCCGCAGCACGAACCGGAGCAGCCGGCGGCGTCTTATCCCTCCACCCCGACCACCGCGTCTTATCCCTCCTCCTCCTCCCCCCCCCCCCCCCCCCCCCCTCCTCTCCCAAAAGACCCTGCCGCAGCGGATCCCTCCTCCGTCGCCTCCGATCCCTCCCAAGCCCTCGCCCTGAGCGCCTCCCACAGACACTCGAAGAACGCCTCCGGATCGGACTTGGATCCCCGTACGGCGATGGTGAGGACCTCGGAGCGGGAGGCGAAGCCGCCCGGGAGAGGTCTGGATCCGACTGTTCGTGTCCGTGCCAGTGTCATTATGGCACGGGTTATCCACTAGTAATAAAGCTATAGGTACAAAATAAATTAAGGAAATTATAAAACATTTGAAGCAATCCTCACATAGGAAAGGCAATTCCATACCTGTAGATCTTACCAACTTACAACCCCGGAAGGCATCCATGGTTGACAAGTGCAACTAAGTGATACAGAATTGCGGTAATTGGCAGAGATGGTGAATCAAAAGCATGAGAGGACAAACGAAGTAGAGGGCAATTAGTGTTATAGAAGGTCACTTGTCCACATTAGATCACGATTAAAAATAATATTTTTGGGTAGCACCTCACTTTTTATATCACAATTCAATGTACATCCCAAAATTCTTCATTGTGACGATGACTAACGTCAAATCTTTTGACCCCAATTTATGACCAAAATATTCCCTCCTTCTACTTTCCCGCACCCCCACTCTCCGCCCCCCCCCACACCCCCCCCCCCCCCCCCCCCCCCCCCCCCCCCCCCCCCCCCCCCCCCCCGTGTGCCCCCATCCCCGCGCGCGCCCACCGCTTTCCTCTCCGTGCGACCCCAGCTCCCCCCTTCTCGCCGGCGGAGCTGCTGCACGCACCCCTTTCAGCTGCCGGCATCGGAGAGAGAGAGAGTGGGGGGCACGCGGCGGGGATGGGGCAGCAGGGGGGAAGAAGACGAGGAGGAGGAGTATTTTGGTCATAAATTGCTGATCAAAGGAGTTGACTGTTAGTCATTGATGGTTTTCGTCAAAAATAGATAATTTATTACATTATGGTAATTCAGTGGGGTGTACATCGAATTATGATAAATAAAAAGTTGGGTGCTACTCAGAATTTCTCATTAAATATTTGCAAGCATACTGTAGACATGAAAAAGAAAGGTAGGTTTACAAGAAAGACTAAACGTTGATATGCATTTTCACTTGATGCACACAATGAGTCAAGAAGACAAATGTGAAGGGGGGATGCTTGAAGGTTCACATGACAACATATGCGCTGTGACATAAGATTAACATCATATAGAAGATTCACTATATAAGGTAACACATTAAATTTATGTCAAATTAGGTTCTGAGAATAAGTGCAAGGTGCAAACGAAACAGTAATCATAGTCACATATTAAATTAAGCAGAAAAATTGAAGTGAAACACTAACCGTAGTCACAAGAAAGACTAAACAGTGAACTGGTTTTTAGAGTAACCTATGATATCCACAGGCATCAGTTTGAACTATAGTATGCCAGTGAAGTGAAAGCTTCTTTCAAAATTGATTCTCGGCGAATTTTCCAAAGAGCTAAAGTGCACAAGGATGCTTTCATAGTATCTAGCTTTCCGAATGGTTCTAGAAAGGACCTGATTCGAGAAAAAATGTTACCATGCCATGTCGTGTCGTGTCCGTGGAACATGGGAACCTACGCATATGATTACGAGGGGCCGTACATGCTTGACAAGCGTGTCGAGGTAGTACCGTGTCCGCCAATATCAACGGATTATCTAAACCCCAATACCAGCCGCCAAAAATATAGAATGATTAACTCAACTTGGGCTAAGGTGATTTTCACAAGTCAAGTCAATTTGTCCCACACAACAACAGATGCAATTATCCAAACCTCAATACCGCCAAAAATATGTATAAAAGGAAAACGTCCTTAGGAAAGGACATTTTTCACAAGGAAAACGTCATTCCCATGGGCGTTTTCTTTTTATTATATATTTTTTACCGCTCGATTTTCTCATGGTGCAATCGTTAACGGTTGTTAAAAAAACTAATTTTATATTTCTTTTACTGTTAGAATGCCCTTTCGAAGGACGTTCTTATACTTTAGGTATAATTTTGTCAAAGTTTATGTTTTAGATATAATTTTGTATATTTTTTATGCTTTAACTGAAATTTTTTGTTTGGAATATGTTTAGTTGAGGGCTAAATGAAATACTAGGTAGAATGAAGATGAGAAATGCATTTGGAAGTTCGAGATTTATGGCTGAGGACAACCGAGTACTTGGAACTTTCTTGCCAGTCATGGTAAAGTTGAATGGCAGGCTAGGTCTTTTCTGATTCATGGAACAAGGATTGATTTGAAGGCGAGCTTGATTGCAGCAACATGAAGCAATATCCTCATATTTGATGTTTGAAGTTGACTTGTGAAATTTTCACTAACTTGAACCATCATCACAATCCATACATATTTACCCAAAAGTTAGGGATGTATCATGTGAATCCCCTTTTCCATTTGTTTCGTTTGAAGGCTAGTCCCCATGATTCAATCCTTCATGTTGTTATACGGCTCATTCATTTAAATATATTCATACCCCTTCCAAGAATGGAAAATCTCCTCTCTTCAGCCTCCTTCGATCGTTTTTTTTTTTTACTCACCTATCAGCAAAATCTGTTATCTGGTAGAGTGGTTGCATGTTACCCAGCCCAAATAGCTTGAGTTAGGCTTACCTATCAAAACTATAAGACAACAACAATATGAATCAAGCAATTTCTGAAGGTTTTTAGGTCATGCCGAGTCACATTGCTTTGCTTAAACCTTTGTCGAGTCATGTAAGTTTCTGTCCCTTTCCTATCATAAGTAGAATAAAGCAATATGACACAAGCAATTTATGAGGGTTTTCAGATCATACTGTTGGTGTTTTTGCCTTTAGACTAGGAAAGATAGTCCCACATCAGCTACACCAAATGGTGAGTAACTCAATATAATGCATTGCTTGTGTTGAGGTGTGCACATGAGTTGTGGTGGGGCACAAGTGTGTGCCATGTGGGAGTATTTTCCTAGAAGAAAAAAGAATTAATTCCAACAAGGATGCAAGTTAATTTTTGTTGTGCGGACTCGGACTCGGACACGGACACCAGGTTGTCTCGTGCATGCACGGGAGTGTTCGGGGGGTAGGCGTGGACTGGCACACTACTATGCTGATTGTGGGATGATCTAAAATATCAAACTCTATTTTTGAGTATTGGTATTTTAGTCCCACATCGGATAGGAGAAAAGGTGAAGTCCCACTCCACTCTATAAATAGAGCCCCTTAACCTCCTTTGGAAGAGGTACCAAGAAGAGAGTTAAGGGAGTCCGTAGTCCAGGAAGCCCGTTCAAATATCAAATATTGACTTACGAGCGTTCCAGAAGTTCTTCGTGAACTTGCTGGTTCCTGGAAGCAGATCTTGGTGGGACGAATCTTGCTTTGAGCAACGGTGATCTTAATCACCCCAGCAATAACCTTTCCTCTTCTTCTTTTTCTTTCTTCTCTTTTCTCTGAGTTGTAACTCAGTTCTATCCGTCAGCAACTGCGATTGCGAGGAAGAACGTGAGATTTATTTTCTAATTATTGTTGCTTTTGTAATCAAATTTATATTATAGTGTTCCTCGTGGATCTCGAGAATAATCAGAAGGGGAAACGTTTGTTTGAACCTGATCTCGACATCTAGTTCTACCATCTTTGATCAAGTTTCGGGACTTACAATCTCAAAGCAAGATCCTTGTAGATGGAGAACAGCCGTGCGAAACTTCTGGATACAAATTTCAACAAACTTGAGAAGTTCGACTGGGATCATTACAACTCTTGGAAGAGGAAAGTATGCATGAATCTGCAACTGGCAGAGGTGGACTACTTTCTAACAGAACCAGAACCGGAGATTCCAGACGAGGATGACTACTGTGTTCGGGCAGTTGCGATTGCAACCGCAAAAAGAACAAATGGAGTAGAGACAACAATCTCTGCAAGCTGATAATTTTAAACTCCATAGAGGATACTCCGGCGGAGTTACAGCAAGACGGACCATGCTAAGGTCGTCTGGGAGTCTCTAGAGAAGCATTATCAGGCGGATGAGAACCGCAACAAGATCCATGTGACTGAGAAGGTCTGGAACATGAGATTTGAGGACGACAAGGCGATGTTGCCTCAAGTCAAGGAGTTCCTCAAGTTACGTCAAAAAGTTGAGGACGATAGCATGCCACTTGTCGACGCTTTTGTCATAGGGATTATAGTTGCCAAGCTTCCGTCAGGATGGAGCAGTTTTATCTCGGACATGCACATGAAGAAGATGAAAATCAGCCTGGATCAACTACTTCACAACATCAATGTTAGAGATGAGATGGCTAAAAACAAATTGGACACGTTATCCAAACAGTTGGCAGAGGCCAACTTGGTGCATGCAAGGGACTCCAGGGGGAAGCATAAGGTTTCTCACAACCAGAAGAAAAAGGACTTCAACCATCTGAAGGTGAAGTCGGCTTCGTTCAAGTCAAAGCCAGAGCCCAAGTCAGATGTGACTTGCTTCAATTGTGGAAAGAAGGGCCACTATCGTAGAGACTGCAGATCAAAGTCCAAACATATAGAGCAAGATGAGCATAACAAGGTTGCTATGATAGTGCAGGTTGCCATGGCTGTTGTTGACACCAACTGGTAGATGGACACGGGTGCATCATGCCATGTTTGCTCTAATAAGGAGTTGTTCACCACATACAAGCCTACATCTGAGAAGGTTATGGTGGCGGACCAGACACAAGATGAAGTACTGGGGACATGAACGGTGGTACTGAACCTGACTTCGGAGAAGTCGTTGACGCTTCAAGATGTGAAGCATGTACCGATAATAGCCAAGAACCTGGTCTCTGGAAGTCTGCTATGCAACGCAGGCTTGAGGATGGACGTCAATGCTGGACATATAGTGATGTCCTACAAAGGAACATACTTCGGAAAAGCTTATTGTACCGAAGGGATGTTCAAACTTTAACTTGTAACTCCTGTAAAAATGATTAATGTCGTTTCTTTTTCTGGTTATTCTCTTGAGTTATGGTACAATAGACTAGGACATGTTCATTGTAAAAGAATAAACAAAATATCTAGTCTAGGGCTTATCTCCAAATGTGGGGGTAAGGAGGTGGAGAAGTGTGAGGTTTATGCACAGACAAAGATCACTAGAAAACCGTTCAAACGGGTGAATCGAAGTACAGATCTTCTGGAGTTGGTACACTCAGATATCTGTGACTTCAGACAGTTCTCCACAAAGGCCAAGATGAAGTATTTTATTACATTCATATGACTACTCGAAGTACGCGTTCGTCTATCTTCCAAGTCTAAAGACGAAGCATTCGAGAAGTTCAAGGAGTTCAGGGCTGAGGCTGAACGTCAAACTGGACAACAACTCAAGTGACTCAGAAGTGATCTAGACGGAGTGTACAGGTCTATTGAATTTGCATCGTTCTGCAAAGAACATAGAATTGTCAATGAGACAACTGCTCCGTATTCTCCTCAATCAAATAGAGTAGCTGAAAGGAAGAATAGGACGTTGACAGAGATGATGAACTCAATGTTGTTGACTGCAGGTCTTCCAAACTGCTTCTGGGGAGAAGCTGTGTTAACGGCTACGTTCATTCTGAACAGAGTGACGTACGCAGGTTTCGAAGTCACTCCTTATGAACTCTGGTTCAAAGTAAGACCCAACTTGAACGTCATTCGAGTGTGGGGGTGCCTGACATATGTGAAGCTTCCGGACTTGAAGATTCAGAAGCTTGGGACAAGGACTACAAAGACGATCTTCTTGGGATATGCTGAGAAAAGTGATGCTCGAAGATTTCTTGATGTTGAAACCAATCAAATCATTGAATCTCGCGACGCCGAATTCTTCCGGAGAATAATGTGGGTGCACAGGCGGCTATCACTTCCAAAGAAGATGCAGTCCAAGAAAAAAAAATTGTCATACCCGAGACAATTGTTGAACCAGAACTCGTAGAACCCAGATCTAAGCGGGGGTGGAGACAGAAGAACTTCAGAGATGAGTTCGTCACCTATCATGTGGAAGCTGATCCTTTTACCTATGATGAGGCGATGAAGACCAGAGACACTGTCTTCTGGAGGGAGGCTATCAATGATGAGTATGACTCTATAACCTCCAACAATACGTGGGTATTGGTCGATCTGCCTGAAGGAGCTAAACCAATCGGATGCAAGTGGATCTTCAAGAAAAAAATGAAGGCCGATGGAACTATTGACAAGTTCAAAGCAAGGCTGGTAGCTAAAAGATTTTTTCAGAAGCAGGCGACTACTTCGACACATATGCTCCAGTAGCACGGATGACAACCATCAGGATGTTGATTGCTCTGAGTGCAATTCACAAGCTCGTCATACATCAGATGGATGTGAAGACAGCATTCCTGAATAGAGAGTTGACCGAAGAGATCTACATGTAACAGCCAGAAGGATTCATCGTCAAGGGCCTTGAAGACAAAGTCTGCAGGTTGGTGAGATCTCTATACGGTCTGAAGCAAGCTCTCAAGATGTGGCACGAGAAGTTTGACAAAGTCATTAGATCAAACGGCTACATGGTCAGTGAGACGGACAAACGTGTTTACACAAAGTTCGCTGACGGGAGAGGATTCATCGTTTGTCTATACGTGGGCGACATGCTGATCCTGGGTACGGATCTAGCACGTGTCACTGAGACAAAGATGTTACCCTCATCTAAGTTCAGTATGAATGACTTAGGGGAAGCTGATGTTATCCTAGGGATAAAGATCATTCGGACAGACACTGGAGTGGCACTGTCACAGTCTCATTACATTGAGAAGATACTCACACGCTATGGATATTAGAATCTTCCAGGGATCGATACTCCTTACAGGTGTGACAAGAAGCTGATGCCAAATCCTAGGGAAAGCGTCAGGCAGCTGGAGTACTCAAGCGTCATCAGAAGTTTGATGCATGTAGCTACTGCCACAAGGCCTGACATAGCTTTCGCCGTGGGGATGCTGAGCCGATTCACGAGCAACCCAGGTGCGGAGCAGTGGAAGGCCGTGAAGAGAGTTATGAGATATCTCAAGAGGACTCAGAAGTATGCACTGCACTACAGCGGATATCTGACAGTAGTAGAAGGCTTCAGTGACGCAAGCTGGTGTTCAGAAGCAGAGAGCGAAAGGTCCACAGGAGGATACATCTTCTCCGTGGGTGTAGCTGCTATATCATGGAAGTCAAAGAAACAGACAATGCTCTCTTATTCCTCAATAGAATCTGAGTTCTTTGCACTGGCTGCTGTAGCAGAAAGAATGGTTTCGGGAGCTTATGTATGATCTTCCAGTGGTTGGTGCGCAGATTCTGACGGTACCGATATACTGCGACAATCAGGCAGCTGCAACGGTGGCATCAAATGATCTCTTCAATGGTAAGAAGAGGGTACGATTGAGGCACAGGGCGGTAAATGATCTGATAAAGACTGGAGTCATTATCGTGATTGATGTTCGGAGTAAGAAAAATCTGGCAGATCCGTTCGCCAAAGGTCTCAAGCGCCAGTTTGTCGAGGACACAGCGATTATGATGGGCTTAAAGACGATGTGATATAATATTATGTCTTTGTAATTATACCATAAAGTTTTATGCTATTAGTTCAAAGAGAAATCTACTAGGCATCTAACTTTTGGTTCAAAAAAGGACCACTGATTGAGAGAATATCTGGAACAGTGGATAGTCCTTTGAGACACTAAGGGGTTACAGACCCATAACCACTGTTGTCTACTATCGATTCTCTTAAAAGAACAAGTCCTGTGGATGGCTTAGACGCCTTAATGAGTTCTCAGGTATTTCGAATGTCTGGTGTGCTCTACAGGAAGCACGGTAGCACAACAATACAAAGGAGCGTAAAGTCTCCATGCTACAGTGGGGTAACACCACCAAGAGGTTCCTCGGTAAGGGTAATGCCTCGGCTTTGCGAGCCATGTCACAGCGGCGTAGCACCGCATATAGGCAGGTAGCCTAATGTTGTAGAATGAAAAGTGATAGTCAGCACTACAAAGAGGCCGGTGACCTCATGTTACAGTGGTGTGACACCACCAAGAGGTACCTAGAAAGGGTAAACCCTCGGCTACGCGAGCCATGTCACAGCGACGTAACACCACAAGGAAGCGCAAGGCTTCATGCTGGGTAGTTTGGCACTACAAAGAGGCTAGGACCTCATGCTACAGTGGCGTGACACCACGATGAGGTGTAGTCTCGGCTTTGGGCCATATCATAGCGGGGTAGCACCACAAGGAAGCGCAAGGCTTCATGAAGGACTCTTTAAACGAACTCACCTAGAATGTATGGAAAGAGATTCAGGCCGTCTCTTGAGGGTAAACTTGTAGATACCCAAGATACATAGACCAAAACCAGACATGCACAAGGCCTTTAATGTGCAACCGAAAGCACAGCTGATGTCATTATATGAGTAGAAAAATTGCAGTCATGGTGCAAAATTCAAGGGTTAGTCCATTCTTGTATCATACTGTTAATTGATCCATGCGGAAAGATTCAAGTCGTTTGCGACATCTCTCCTAATGCATGATGGACAGTCACTGTAAGGAACGCTCAACCCATATATTGAGATATGTAGGGGATTGTTGGTATTTTTACCTTTAGACTAGGAAAGATAGTCCCATATCGTCTACACCAAATGGTGAGTATCTTAATATAATGTATTGCTTGTGTTGAGATGTGCACATGAGGTGTGGTGGGACACAAGTGTGTGCCATGTGGGAGTATTTTCTTAGAAGAAAAAAGAATTAATTCCAAAAGATGCAAGTTGATTTTTGTTGTGCGGACTCGGACTCGGACACGGACTCCAGGTTGTCTCGTGCATGCACGTGAGTGTTCGGGGGGTAGGCGTGAACTGGCACACTACTATGCTGATTGTGGGATGATCTAAAATATCAGACTCTATTTTTGAGTATTGATATTTTAGTCCCACATCGGATAGGAGAAAAGGTGAAGTCT
Source organism: Iris pallida (assembly GCA_029216955.1). NCBI lineage: Eukaryota > Viridiplantae > Streptophyta > Magnoliopsida > Asparagales > Iridaceae > Iris > Iris pallida. The sequence continues at coordinate 23,816 of JANAVB010016980.1, read as the reverse complement.
CACTCCACTATATAAATAGAGCCCTTGGCCTCCTTTGGAAGGGGTACCAAGAAGAGAGTTAAGGGAGTCCGTAAAGTTCAGGAAGCCCGTTCAAATCTCAAATATTGACTTACGAGCGTTCCAGAAGTTCTTCGTGAACTTGCTGGTTCCTGGAAGCAGATCTTGGTGGGACGAATCTTGCTTTGAGCAACGGTGATCTTAATCACCCCAGCAAGAACCTTTCCTCTTCTTCTTTCTTCTTTCTTCTCTTTTCTCTGAGTTGTAACTCAGTTCTGTCCGTCAGCAACTGCGATTGCGAGGAAGAACGTGAGATTTATTTTCTGATTATTGTTGCTTTTGTAATCAGATTTATATTATAGTGTTCCTCGTGGATCTCGAGAATAATCAGAAGGAGAACGTTTGTTTGAACCTCTAATCTCGACATCTAGTTCTCCCATCTTTGATCAAGCCCCGGAACTAACACATACCGAGTCACATTGCTTTGCTTAAGCCTTTGGTGAGTCATGTAAGTTTCTGTCCTTTTCCTATCATAAGTAGAATAAAGCAATATGACAAGCAATTTCTGAGGGTTTTTCAAGTCGTACCAAGTCACATTGCTTTGCTCGAGCCTTTGGTGAGTCATGTAAATTTCTGTCCCTTTCACATTTGGGGAGAACTTGCGAAGTTTGATTACTTTTGTACTTCAACTTGGTATCTTTCAAGAAATTTGAAGCCGCCCCAAGACACTCACTCCACAAATAGTACTTAGGTGCAGACTTTTGGAAGTTCATGATAGCAGGTTTTTGATAGTTTATGATATTTTAGCACAAATTAGCCTAAAATATTTTGTTCAATGTTGGTGTCGAAGTCATTGTGGCAGTGACTCTGTTATCAGCAGGTCATGAAGCAAGGTTATTAGTAAAGCTTGTTCCTATGAGAAAGACGCTAGAGCTGTCCTCGTGCAATTTTCATCCCTTATACTGAAAAATGGGATAAATAAATTTTTTAAAACAATCCAATAATATTTAAAAACTAGTTTAATAGATTTTTTTTTTCCTCTGTGTATTTGATGTCTTTATTTTGGGTTTTGAATTAAAATTTGACTTTTGAGCATGAAGGAGGAGAGAGATGATCGTGTAATAGTTGCTTAAATTCTCAGAACAATTATAGAGTGTTAGGTCCTATTCAATGTTAACTCTAAATGAAGTAAGTTATTTCCATTAATTTTCTTTGCGATAGAAATGTTCTTTTGTTTAATAAAAGTAGGATTCAAAGGGAATGCACAGCTCATTGTCAGATAAGAAGAAGGGAAGAATCATAAAGTAGAATAAAACGAAGAAGCAAGGCATTACTTGCTCTCTTAAAAAGAAGGTATTCCATCTTCCTTTTTGTGCACATTTAATTATATAAGGATTGAGATTTTATGCTTATTCATGTAACTAAATTCAATGATCTTCAGGTTGCGAAGGTGATATCTTCGAATTCGGTACGCTTAATTAGCTTGTTTCAATTTCCTAATATCTGGATATTGTTTTCTTCTGAGAACTCGATCAAACTTGTTGCTAGTTACCAAGCTAAAAATAGGTTGGAGAATTTCATTTCTTTCAAAACTATTACTTTATTTGTATTATATATCTACTCTGTTATGTATAACTTATGTTAACTATGAGTGCGATGGGTACCATCCGCTAATCTAATCGGAGAAGTCCGAAATGGGTCGAAACAGTGATACAAGGCTCTAAAAGAGCCATGAGTATCAATCCTAAAGGAGTCTGTATATTTGGTCGAACTTGACTGAACCACATTAAAATATTACATGTTTGTGTGTTTGTTATTATTCGATTATTTGTTTCTTACTATTCTTGTTGTCATAACATTATTGCTTGTTTGGACAACATCCTCCCAAAAAAAAAATTCTACTAATAGATGTATAAAAATGTGTGTATATATAGGACCATAAACAACTAACTCAAACATAATTCTAAGCTGTTACTCACTATAAACTCATTAACTCATGGTTATTTCGTTAACTTACTCATAATTTTAGTCTAATAATAACTCATAATTCGTCAATCACAGCTACCATTAGCGTGCCAACATATTCATAATTAAAAGAATTACATATTTTCTAACCATTTATACATCATGTTGCACTAAATAAATGTTGATAGACCTACTGATTTAGCCACGGAAGGCAGCTAGTTGAAGAAGAATACAAAAAATTCAAAGAAACAATTATGACAGATCCATGTACATTCACCGAACATCGAAGAGCACAAAATTAAAAGTTCACTTATTCTCTTTTGCTGCTGCCTCCTAACCACTGAGAGCTTGCAAGAAGGGAAAAAAGAGAGTTAAAGTTGAGGAGAGAGAATCCAGATTGTAATTTAGGGTAATTTGGCATCCGAAAATTTCTATAAATATGGCATAATTTTTTTTTTCCAAATTTACCACAATAAATTCTCTTCCCTCTTGCATTATTAACAAGCAATATAGCGTATGAGTATGTTGAATGCTTGCATTGTAGGAGAAACCTAGTTGTGGCAATATTAACAAGCAATTTGGTTTTCATTAATATTGCCAAACAATTTGGTGATATTAATTCATTAGTATTATCACAAAGAGCTCGGTTTCTGCCTTGTATTATTTTGGTTGCGGGACGGAAGTAGGTTTAGGATGGTTTGTGTGGGTTGGGGCAAAACGATACAATTGAAAATTTTATTTTCTTTCAGCAATAAATTTTTGAAATTAGACATGTGCATAAATTACAGTTAAATTTAACAGAATATTCAAATAAAATTGTTGTGTGTGAAATTCTAAAAGTTTATGGTTACAAGTTGTGATCGAGAAAAATAGTTTATAGTAGCATCTTGCAGAAATTTAATAGTTTATAAATTTTAAAGTACATATTATCTAAAAGATTTTGTTCAAAGTTGGCGTGGTTTTGATATGAAAAGACATTGTGGCAATGACTTTGTTATCACAGTGGTCATAAAGAAAGGTTATTAGTAAGGGTTGTTCATGTTACGAGAAAGATGCCTTAATAGGTGTCCTCATGTAAGTTTCATCCCTTATGTTGAATGAGGTAAAAAAAAGTATAAAAATAAACCAACAATAAGATCAATTTTAAAAACTAAGTTGATAGAATTATTGTTTCGTTGTGTATTGGATGTCTTTATTTTATACTAGTCACGTGCACATGTATTCTACGTGTTCTTTACACAAGTAATTTTCATCTAAACTTTTAGTTTTGAATTTTTTTTTCTTTAATGTGTATTTATTTTATTTTTTCTTAATTGTTCAGTTATATACATACGGCTGATACGGCTCATTTTGAGCCGTTTTTAAGCATGTTTATAATTTTCTTAATTACACATGCAATTATATACATACGGTTCAAACAGTTTATTTTGAACCGTTTTGAAGCCTCTTTATAATAATAGAGATGCATTTGAAATTTTGACTTTTGAGAATAATGCAGGTCTTGTCCTACCACAATGCCAACTAATCGTCTAGAGCCTCAGTGTGGTAGAGGGGCTCCATATATATATATATATATACATAATTTTGAAGAATGTAATTGTTTATATATCTAAAGCGACACTTATAACAATTCATCTGGATTAAAATGACCTGGAATCCAGATATTTCACAATAGTACACCTATTAACTATACTTGTTCGTCCTGAGGGTCAAGTATAAATTACGAATATATTTTACCTCTAAATGAAGTGAAGTATTTTACGAAGTGAGTTATATTTCTATCATCTGTTTGTTCATAGTAAACTAAACTAGCTTCTTTCATCTGGAGTTACCCTGCCATCATCCAACATCCCACCCACAACCTCTCCATTGAAGGCCTGTTTGATACTTGGTTATCTCCCCAATCTATACTCTGAGTGGCTTTGTCTCAGTCAGGTAAATTTAGCTCCTCCTTTGGTAACATTCTCAGAACTAGAGCCCCACCCTTTAGATGGCATACCTACCTGTGGCACTCTAGAATTCCTCCATCTGTTGGAGTGTTTGTCTGGAAACTTCTTCATAATGGTCTACCCACTGATTCTAGGATCACTTAAATTTCTTTGCCGAAAGAAATGTTCTTTTGTTTAATAAAAGTAGGATTCAAAGGGAACGCACAGCTTATTGTTAGAAAAAAAGAATAATGAATTAACCATTCAAAGTAGAATAAAATGAACAAGCAAGGCATTACTTGCTCTCTTAAAAAGAAAGAAATTCCATCTTCTCTTTTGTGGACATTTTATATAAGGATTGAGATTTATGCTCATCATTAACTACATCGAGTGATCTTCAGGTTGCAATGGGGGACTGTTTAGAATTGGTACACTTAGCTTGTTTCAATTTTCCGACAGTAATATCGTAATAGAACATTGCTGAAAACTGTAGTGTTATATATTGCCAGAACATGCTTCTGGCAGTGATATACTATTTTAGTTTGCAACAACATATGTATCTTAACTTTCAACGGCTATTAAATTTCAGCCCGTTATTCCTATTAAATTTCATTATTTTTTATTTATCTCTATTAAATCGAGGGGTTATGGGCCATACCTATATATATTAAGTTTTCTAAATTATTTGGTTATGGGAACAACAACAAGAATCTGTCTCTCCTCCGCAACACAGAAAATCAGTTCCATTCTATTTCTCTATTTTTCACTATATTTTCTGGACAAAGCTAAGTTCGGGTCAGTCTTCCAGAACTGTGTTTATGCAGTGACATGAAGCTGGTAGAAGGGAGATTTTACGTCTATGAGGAATACGAAAAAAATACGCACGTAGAAGTCGAATTAGAGCAGTGCTTCGTACACAACTCATCCCTGAAGACCGATAACACTAATTTTGGTTTTTTTTTTTTTGTTCGCAGGAAAAAGTAAAAGAATTTTATATAATGTTGGTACCTAATGATTAGAAGAAAAAGTCGGTGATGGCCAAAGAGGTACTGCAACATACAAGGTAAAGCAATGTATCCTTGATGTTATAACATCTTAATTTATATGAGATATATATATACACACATTTATGTGGGTCGTACGCTTTTGGAACAGATCATTAGATGGAGGAGAGAGGTTCTCTACAATATCTCCGGCGGGCGACGAGGAGTTGGTGGAGTCCATGGCCGAACGAGTGGTGGAATGCTTGAAAGAGTCCAGTACTTCGACAGTGCGTGTGGGTGGATGGAGCGGGATAGGAAGAAAGAGGGTGATGGATCATGTTGCCGCAGCCTTATATGATCAGAACAACAAAGGAGATCAAGACTTCTTCTTCTTCTGCGGCATTGTACGAGTGGCCTTCAAATCATATATTCCAGTAGAGTACGAGATACGAAAGAAGATAGAACAAGTGTTAAAACTGGATCTTCTTGGCGGAGGAGACGTCTACTGGAGAGAGATTTTCACAGCCTTGAAATGGAAGCCGTTGGTACTGATAGTGGATAACCTGAAAAGAGAACTAGACGAAAGAGCATTAGGAATTCCTAAATTTGTAACTGACACACGAGGCGTTGAGCATCCGTTCCTGAAAGTCGTCTTCACCAATCCTCGGGGCTCGTATAGAATGACTACTGTTGACAGAGAGTTTGAAGAAGAGTTTGGTGAGCTACCGAAGGATGTTGCGCTCCATATGATCCTCTATGAAGCCCACAGTTCGGCAATATCCACTGTAGAAATCCTTCCTGACGTGATAAGATGGAACTTCGAGTCCAAGAAGGAAGAGATGACTTCTATGATGCTTCCCAGCCTTGCGCCAACTGCTCTACTGCATGACAATATCTTCGCATTAACCGCTGAAAGTGTCATCCAATACTTGTTCTCGTATATACTCTTCCCTAGAGGCTTCCCCCTGTACTACAACTTCAGGTCTGAAATTCTTCCCCGACCTTGTCTTGATAATTATAACGAGAATTCCTGGGAAGCGACACTGCTTCTTGTTGCTCTATCACTGGATCTTGAAGATAGACACTTGACATCCTCTGAAGGGTTCGAGATCTTTGAACATGTATACCACAATCTTGCAGCCTCGGCATCCTCTTCTTCCTCTAGCATTACGACACAATTTCAGGGCTACTTAGTCAGACGCTCTAGAAGCCTAAAACTGGTGGACATGGCTGAATGGAGCCAAGACCTGACGAGGATCTCATTTGCGGATAACCAGATCAAAGAAGTACTACTTCCACCACCCTCTTCTCCGGCCAACTTTCCTAACATCTCCACCTTGATTCTACAAGAAAATTCACAGTTGGAAGTGATTCCAGATGATGTTTTCCGATACATGCCAAACCTTCGAATCCTTGATCTCTCTTACTGCAGTATCGGTACGCTTCCCTCCTCTCTCTCTTCCTTGTGTTATCTTCGTATGCTCTGCCTAGAAGGTTGCAGAGAATTGCAAACTATCGAAATGACAGGACTCGATAATCTAGAGGTGCTCAACCTTGATGACTGTCCCTTGCCTACATTGCATAAAGCTGCATGGTGCCATATGCGCAGCCTCAAGCGTTTCAGTTTCAAGAATGGGCTCAGAAGCCTTGGAGAATTGCAACTTTCACTGAAAAATGTCAAGGTCTTTGACAACTTTGATTTCTTCGGTATCGATTTACATTCATTAGTGCCGAGAGCAGACACACTACAAAAATGCAATATTGCCATATTATATCCAAAGGAGGAAGAGGAGGAGGAGATACGAAGGAGAAGAACACGAGATGCTCACCTACGGGCAAGCGATGATAAGTTTCCCTATAAGGACATCCATGCTGCTCAAGTAGATCATCGCCATATCGATACTGTTGAATATCCCATCGTAGCTGCAGGAGTTGATAACCCTCATGGGAAATGCCTAGAGATCAATGGTGGTGAAGGACTCTGGAGTCTCTATACATTATCACTCATATTCCGACCTCGACTGCTCTCTCTGCATAATTACCAACACGCTCAAGCAGGGATATGGCCTACTCCAGAGCTACAAACTTGTTATCTCAAGAATTGTAGAGACATGGAATACGCCTTCAACTCTCCAAACAATGAAGTGGAGGATCTCTGGAATCTTAAATATCTAGAAACTCTGTGGATATCCAGCCTTACGAAGCTGTCCGCTATTTGCAACAATAGGTTTGAACAACAAAACCATAGTTTTTTGCTTCTAAAATCCATCTATATAGAATACTGTCCGAACCTTCTTGTACTGTTTCCTGTGGCCATTCGCCTTCCGAACCTTGAAGTGATGGAAATAAAGTTCTGCGCTAGGCTTGGTAAGTTGTTCACACAACACACCGCTGCCGGCGGAGAAATTGGGCTACCGAGGCTCAAAAGGTTGCGCCTATTCGAGTTGCCGAAGCTGACCAGCATTTGCGAGGAGGGTGATCATCTTCCTTTGCTCCAAAAGTTGGAAGTAAGGGGCTGCTGGAATCTTAAGAATGTTCCAATATCCCCAAGTTCGGATAGTACTTACAGCAACAGTGATGATGATGTTGCCACCAATAAGGTAGTGGTGGTTCGAGGTGAAGAGGGGTGGTGGAAGAACGTACAAGGTGGTTCCAAGAAGATGGACCACATTGATTTTAGGATGGGATTTGCCTCTGCTGCACCGAAACATATACCACAAAGATGGAAAAGAGAACGTCGTCGACGTCGTCGTCGTTTCCCACTGTCATTATAAGAGGTGATCCATCTTTCCGTCATTTGGCTTCTTGTTGTGTCGTTCATCATCGCTTATGGATCTCTCTTCTCTTTTATGTTTTTGTGGCTGGCTGGTGCATCGTGTTGTGATTCCCTTACTATTTCATACTTGTTATTTCTGGATTGAATTGTATGTTTGTATTTAGTGTGTGGGTTGGTCCTAGAGACTGTTTCTGGATTAATTGTACCAAAATAAAGACGTGTATTGGAGTGTGATGAGCAATATGTTGTCCATGTCTATGTCAATGACAATCATTTCTGCTTACTTCTCTGGGAATTTTTGTTGCATTTTTATTTTATTTTATTTATTTTGAAAGTGGATTTCTATTGTAATGTTACATAACAATTGATTCTGCTAACAGATTTCCTAGGCTTTGCGAATGTATACCGCTAGCCAACATTTTCTTCACATAGCGCACGTTAGTCTGACAAAAAGTGTTGATGGCATTCCATAAGAAAACATGGAAGATGGACCAATATGAATGCATCAGGGCCGGCTGTCTTCCATACACACTAATAGGGGTGAGTATTCGGTTTATTCGGTTCCAACCGAACCGAATAAGCAAAAATCGAATTGGACCGAAACCGAATAAACAAAACCGAAACCGAATAAACAAAACCGAAACCGAACCGAATCGGTCAATAACCGAACCGAACCGAACCGAATTAAATCGGTTCGGTTTTCGGTTTATTCGATTTTTGGGTTTATTTTTTTTTAATATATATAATAACTATATATACCTAGATATATTTATTATATACCTATAGTATATACCTATATATATATACCTATAGTATATACCTATATATATTTAGTATATACCTATATATATATATATATATATATATATATATATATATATATATATATATATATATATATATAAAATATATATATATATATATAAACAAAAAAAAAATATATATATATATATATAAACAAAAATTTCTTATTCGGTTTTGGACCGAAACCGAAACCCAAAACCGAAACCGAAACCGAATAAGAAAATCTAGTATTTTCAAAACCGAAATCGAACCGATTTTTTTTTAAAATCGAATCGAATCTCTTATTCGGTTCGGTTCGGTTCGGTTCGATTTTCGGTTCAAAACCGAATAATGCTCACCCCTACACACTAATACCATAAATTTAATACGAGGACAAGAACACATAATCTATTAGAAATGAAGTCTCGAACATTTATAAGAGCATTCATTTTCTATCATTTGAAAGGAAAATTATAGATAACATAGTAGATGTTCCTTAATTAAAAGCACACTACTTGAGTCGGACCAAATATAACTTAGTTCAAACTCTCTCTTTTTTGAGATGTCCGACGTAACACACGGGACTTTGTGCACCCTGCATTGCATGCTATTTGGGCCTACTGTCGACACCTCTCCCGCGGTTCGATCCCACTCTAAGAATTACCAGAAGAGGCAACTAAATATTTTTCTAGAGATACTTAGTTCAAACTATGAGAAATACCAGAAGAGGCATGGCAAGTGTGAAAAGCAGAACTAACAACATTACAATCATGAGTAAGGTTCAAGAGGCAAGGAATGCAAATGATCAAGAGGGCGTAAAAAACGAACATGGGAAGAGTAAGAAGGATACAGAAGATTCATTAGTGTGCCGGTGGCGGTGTGTGTGTCGACACTTTCTAAAATCGAAGGCTCCGTGTTGTTCGTCTCAATGTCCCTAGTAGCAGAGGAAAAACTTTCTAAACTTGTTACTTATAATAGTAGAGATAAAACAAAAGTAGCTTTGAAAAATATATATGTATGTCGACATTTTCTTTAGAAAATTATTCGTCACCACTCGGAAAGAGTCTGCTATCAGGTTCTGAAGTATACTTCTCCCATGATACAACAAATTCTTTAGCAAAATATGCAGACAGAAAAAAAATCTAATTATCTTCTTCCTGAGACTCTTGAGTAGTAGTAACCTTGTTTTAAGCTTGAGAAGATGTTGGCTTTTTTGTGATGATTGAGACTTGGGTGTACTCGGATTTATATAGAAGCTCCCATTCCTTTTCCTTAATAGGTATACCTCTTTCAACCGTCAGAACGGACTTCAAAGTGAACTAATCTGAACGAAGAGTCGACCAAAATCCAACGAATATGAAAATTCGTTCAACCCAACAAATATGAAGATTCGTTCAAACTCAATGAATCTGAACTATGAAGTTTGTCTTTGTGCAATCAAATTTAAATCCTCACCAATTATATCGAAACATCCTTTATATTATTGTTAGCTATTTATGTTCCTTGTGTTGTTTATATACAAGAAGCAAGAAGAAGCAATATACAAGAAGCAAGAAGAAGCAAGCCTCTTATCCAACATTGAACAGTATGCTGGAAAAATCTTAGATTGACTAATTACATTTTTGTGGTGATAGGTTTGAAGGTTTATTTTGTTCTCTTTTGCTGCTGCAGTTAGTAGCTCCTCGCCTTTTGAGGGCTAGCAAGATTTGTTTTTCTCTGAGACGAAGGATGCGATCAAGAAGATCCCAGCCAAATTTTATTTATAATAGATCGATTCATTTAGTAGTACAAATAACAACTATATATGAATCAAATAGTAATCAGATACAAAAGAAATCAAAGACTAAGGTTGATTGATAGCTCTTCAACAATCCCTAATGCAAGTTGGTTTTCAATAATATAGTCGAACAATTTTGGTGTTGCTAATTCATTTTCTGTATTATTACATTTTTAAAAGGAGTCATATACTAACTTGTGATACCTAATATCATAGGGGCCGGCTATACACACCCCAAGACTTGCTAAGGACACCCCACATAACTTAAATGTCATGTTAAAAGACAAATATACCCCCAAGGCTTTCTAAGAACACCCCACAAAAAAAATTCTACGACAAGCACGACAAATACTTGTCGAACGGACAATGGTCTGTTCGACAAGTATTGGTCGAACATGTCTTATTCTGTTCGACAAATACTGGTCGAACGTGTCTTCTTGTGTTCGACAAACACTGGTCGAACATATTCTAATCGAACATGTCATCTTCTGTTCGACATATTCTGGTCGAACGTACACACTATAGTTCGACTGTCGTGGGTCGAACATTGCTCTGTGAGTTCGACAAACCAGGGTCGAACCTACCCGTACTGAATACACTCAAATTTTTTCCTAATTTTTTTTTGTTTTAACAATAATTTATGGTCGGCGGAGGGGGGATATATCGGAAAACGGGGGGAGGAGGAGGAGGAGGAGGCGGGTCCGGGGGGGGGGGGGGGGGGTCGGCGGAGGCGGGTCGGCGGCGGCGACGGGTCGGGGGAGGAGAAGGGTCGGCGGAGGGGGGGAGGGAAGGGGAGGGGAGTATGGGGTGTGCTCAGCAGCAAGGGTAGAATAGAAAATTTTTCTATTATTTTTTTTTTTTTTTGAAATGGGGTATCCTTAGCAAGTCCTGGGTGTGTATAGTCGGCCCCAATATCATATTTGTTGGGCGCTTGTAAAAGCGTTTGCCAACCCACCTGACCAAAACCAACCCACGTCTAACGGACACTATAATGCCCCACTCCGCGCGAGGCATTTAGTTGGCTTGTTGGATGAGATCAGAATATTGGACCGTGACTTGTGTTGGAGATCAAGAGAGTTGAGACTGATGCAGTCTCTCTTAGCTGGCTAGACGGATTAAGTGTTGGAACATGGCTTGCTGGTGGAGCTACGCTTAGGGGGAATGTGTGCAACCAGAATAAGAAGACCCTTTTATGCAGGCAAGTGGAACTGTCCTCCTTCCTCCTTATTCCTGCATGCTTAATAAATAGAATAACGTGATACTATGAATATATCCCTAATGTCTCTTACCTTGAATGTTGAATAATTGTAATGCGATGCTTTAGTTGCTAAATCGATAGAGATGCATGTGCTAGAAATCATTGAATGAATAACACATGAACTTTAAATTGTTGAACGAATCACACTCGAACTGCTAATGTAACATGATGCCTGAGAATGAATCGATAATATCCCTTATGCTTAATGTTGATGAAATGAATGAATCACTTGAATAATGAGATGCTGCGTGAATGATACATGAGAAAAGAATTGAATATGCGATTGTTCCTATGAAATGAATGAAATGCTACAGGTCCCTTTGAAATAAATGAATGTTGTTGTTCCTCCTTAGAAGGAACATAATGATAAATGTTGCAATGTAGCAATGAATGAAAAATGTTGCAATGAAGCAATGAATGAGAAATGATGAGGCTTGGGATCGTCGAGATCACCAAGTGAAATGACAAAAATATTGGAAATGATAAGTCGTTGAAAATGACATGGATGAGATGAATGATGCACTGTTGCCTTTAGTTATTTTAATATTTCACCATGTGTTTTATGGTCACGATCGAGTTGGACACGCATTCGCATGGTCAGCGACAACTTGTATACAAGGGGTGACTGCTTCCTCGGACGGTACCCCGGGATGTTAGGGGGACCGGTCCGACCATGGAGGAAGTGTAAACATACTTTAAGGGTACGTAGTATCGGGACATTCCATTCGGGCTTGCAACCTGGTGGAATGGCGCGCCGATTACCTTTCGAAGTCCTATATGACAACGTCTGAAAATGGTGTACTAACACCAATGATCATGTTGTAAGGATGCATGCTAATGAATGTTTTGTGCAGGCAGAGTAAGTGTAAGAGTTAACCTGTATTTGATACAGGTACGAGGGAGTTGGCTATCGGTAAGAAATTACTTAAATATGATATACTCAATATATATATGTTGGCTGAATTGCCTGCTTAATTATGCTAAACAAGACGATGTTATGATGTAGCCTTTAAAAGAGAACTCTATGACATACTCAACATGTTAAATTCAGTATGCTAGAAAGATGCCTTACTATAAACATTGCTCAAATATAACATACATGCTAAGTGATGCTTGAAGTGAGAACTGTCATAACATGTTTAAGATGACAATGATAACGATACCTTAATGATGCCTTTGCATGACAACACCAAGAATGCTATAATGATATGTCCACATGAATATTGCTAAGAATATGTTTACATGTTTCACTATGATGATTGCCCATGAACTGTAAACTGATGCTAGGCCCCAAAGTAGAAAGATCCTTCTATTAAAATGCTTGCTAAAATCGACCAGTTAGTGTTGGTTTAGGCGAATGGGTTGGATTTTGCTCGCCAGTATATAGATGATGTGCTGACCCACGTTTTGTGGGCAGGTGGTCGTGCTTGGGATATTCTACACACGAAGATTGGCTTGATTGGTCCTGCGGCATCGAAGATTTGTTGGACATACAGAATCTCTCCTTGTTCAAGATGATGTCTTCTGTTTATAAAGGGCATAATGTATGGAACATAATCAGTTGTACCAGTGAGTTGTAAGCCAAGTTGGTATATCGAGTTGTAATCCAATGTATCCAAGTATCAAATGTAAGCTGTATAGCATTGTTCAGTTGGCTTTCAATACAAAATGAGATGTGTTGTATGTACTGTACTTCAATACAAGTCTTGTACTCTTCTTCAATTATCAATAAAGAAAATAAAATTATGTATATCTCTGTGAGACTTCAAGTTATCCTTTTATCTCCGCTGCTATAAAGAAACTGATATATTTCTATTCAATAAGAAAGATTGTCCTCATTATCTTCAATTTGTCTGCTTCTGCCGCTGCTTTCCTATTTGAAGATAAATCGATTATGTACCATCTTTGCATTATACAAGTGCAATACCAGACTTGTACGACATTATGCCCAAGCGAGGACGATCGATTCCAAGAGATAAAATATGTGAATAAATGACTCTACGAATCGGGGTGTGACAAATTGGTATCAGAGCACGGCTTCACGTCCTTGGTCTCTTCTTTGATTCATTTCAAATCAAAGTTGCATCGACGACTAAATTAAAGATTGCTTTCGCGATTATGTTGTTATTGTTCTGTAATCATCCTATGTTATGTGTTTGAAAGTTCGTTGACCCTCTTGGATGCTCACTGGATGATCCATACAATAAGTCTAGATAAATTGTGATGCTCCTGAATGAATGATTGTTGTTGGTTTGGACACAAATAACCCAACAATGACTCGATGCCATAGTATATGCTATAGTATGAATGCTGTTTGGAATGTAGGAATAAAAAAAAGTGGCTATATATGCTGTAACAAGTTGAGATTGCATGTGATGTTGGAAATGAATTGTGAATGGAGTAATTGATGGATGAACTCAACGGAACTGGTGAGTTGACTCATGTGTACTGGCTAATGATTTTGAGACCCTAAGAATATTGGCTTATGATACTGAGACCCCGAGATGTTGGCTAAGCATTGTGATTATTATAGATCACAGATGTCCGAAATAGATTGAGTTGGTATTATTTAAGGATGGCTTCGTTTCTGAGTGGTATATTACCTCTACAACCTCATAACGAGATGTATGTTGACCCTTCCATAGAATAACAATGAGACTATCTGTGGGTACTGGGTAGTACCGAGACTTAGCTGGAAGTCAGGTATTATTGCTAGATGACTCGAGTGTCCCTTGACGGTGAAGTTATATTGAGTAGCGAGATTGTCGAAAATTGTAACGGGTGGCTTGGTTAGAAATTGTTTAGTCGAGTGATGACTCAGACTAGTAAGACGGTTAGTATGCTATGGGTAAATGGATTTGGCTAGAGAATGTTGTGGCTTAGAATACATGAATATTGATTTTGATTGGTTGGATGCAAATCAAATGTGGCTAATACAAAGTTGGTTGCGTAGCTGAAAGTTTTAGAAATATTATCGGTGAACCAAAGAAATATTAGAGATTTGTGCCTTGACCCTAAGGTGTAATAGATGTTAACTCATCTAGATCACCAAAGGATAGTCGTTGCCTATGTGCATGTATGCTGAGGAATTTAATGGGATTAGAAAAGTAACAAGTAGCAACCCTGAATATTTGTGTTACATAGAGAATGGTTAGTTGATACATGAATTGTCGGATTGAATAGAATGAACTACTCGACCCTTGCTGCATGAGATTTAAGAATGCCCATAAGATAATTTGATGATTGAGAAACGAATGGGATTGAGAAGTTACAAATGTGTTGGATAATGTCGGTATATGTGACTGTCGGTTGGAATATAGTTTGCTGGCTTATGGCTTAGTGGTGTGACTTCGTCATACATACCGAATAGTTTGATTCTATAGTTATGTTAAGACTATCGGAATCGATGACCCTTGAATAGTTAGTCTTGGCTTATGGGTTCGTATGGGTACAAAGGAATTGGAATAGGAATTGAATCATTGGGAATTTACTTGATGGATTATTATAACGATGAGAATCGTATGTCGGGTTAGGAATTGACCGTAATGATGATAGATCGATTTTAGTCGATCGTTGGGTAAGTCTAGAATGAGCCTCTATAGGAATTATTTCCTTGAGGAAGACCCTGGATAGATAGACTGGACCCTAGCGACCAGTGGAGGACTTATCAATTGTTGGCATAGCCGACAATGGCGATTAGTATTCAGACTGAGTCGATACCCATAGGTTTGGGTAGAGTTCCTTAGAACTGTCGGTTGCTTGTTGGCCCTAAGAAAAAGAAACTAGTATAACCCTAGTAGCCATCCACTCTAGGGAATTCACCTGAACGATTAGGTATAGCTGCCGGTATAGCTAACTATTGAGACTGGACCGAATAATAGATGGCCTTTGGCGACCCATAGAATGACCTTGTGGCATTGAACGAGAGATGGTGATGAGTACGACCTAAGAATGCTATGTTGTATGTATATGCTTCAATATGAACCTTAGGGATGTTTGACCCTTGAGGATTATGTGTCGACCTATAGCGGGACTAGAATCGTGGGATGAGACTTGAGTTGTATGTATCGACAAGTGAATTATTCCATGAGATGGAATTGACTGCTCATGACGGGAATGTTGGATCGTGTCTATAGTCGTGTAGCTGGGTTAACCTTGACTATTGCATAGAATTATACCCTGACCCGGGTAATCGAGAGTGGGCGATATCGGATTGTACCTTTTAGAAAAGATGAATTACCTCGGTGAAAAATATTGTCGGATTTGGGAAAGGAATATGATTGCATGTTGTGAACTCTTGATATGAATGGCTCTAAGTTAGACCCTTGACCGATGTTAGAAATATTATGCTTGGATAGAGATGTCACGACCCGCACCCGCTTTTCGGATACGAGACGTGTCCAAGCCCAGCCTACGCTGCGGTATCGGCGGTAATACGCTGTCTATCCCACAATAACAAAGTGCTCATAAATACTAACTGCTCATTCACAACAACTAAATCAACTTTACAAAATATAGAAGTTTTACATTTGAAGAAGAATATAAGCTTTTACATTTGTAGAAAACTACCACACAACTAACTAGTCCTCTATGGTTTAGCCTTCGAGTCTCTATCTCCCCCTCGTATGGTCCATGTGCAAGAGTAGGCACGTCAACCTCACCTATAACAACGATCCAGTCAGGAAAGGAGCAGAGTTCAACCATATTGCAATTAATGTTGTTAGTCCAAAATAATTTAGAACAAGCGAGAAACAATGATGACAAAGAGCATATAGAGAACTAGCAAGAGATGAACTAGCAGGATATGAACTAGCAAGATATAAACTGGTAAGATATGATCTAGCAGGACAGGAACTAGATAAAGGAACAATGGAAACAACTATGTGTGTGTGAAATACTTTTTAATACGTGAACGGCTGGGCTAATACGGCACATCATATGATGGCTATCATTCAGTAATTGGTACGGCTAACTCATACGTGGGTGTGTATGACTTAGCTATCATTCGGTAACGGTAATTGGGTTTGTTCACATATTTACCGAGTATTTCCCCTCCCGACTCTCTAACAATCAATAACGGTCAATGATATACTAAGAAGGATACAATAACTACCGTGTCACAATCGTTTCTCAATGGGATATCAAGCAATGAGTCAACGGGATATCAAACGAGAAATCTATAGAGTAAACGTTATAATGAACTAAAACATAAATGCAATACTGTACTTGCCTGAGTCCTTGCCCAAACCGTAGCCACAAGTAGAGGATGAGGGAAATGTCGATCTAGAAGCTATCAACCTATAAAATATATCGCACCATGAACCGTGCACGAAAACCACAAATCAATTCTAGTATTCTAATTCTAAATAGTGGCTAGTTGGGTTACTAATCTAATAATAATTAATTATAGAATAATTTACATAAAAACCTAATTTAACCTAATAGTAATCTGAATATAATCTAAACATGTAAGTTTGGCCATCAAAAGTCGTGTTTCTCAATTTTGAAAACTATGGCACGCAAATCGAGACGTACCGTTGACTTTTTAGTCAAATGCTATAAACTATAGATTTTGAAAGTGCACCTTGGTACATTTCAGTGCCACGAGTGCTCTGGAATCAACCGTGCCACAAAATCACGCTTTGGTCCAAAGATATCGCCGTTATGGCTAATCGTGACCAAAACGGGGATCAACCGATCAGTTCTGAGTTCAACAGAATAAATAAAATATTAGATGAACGAAATAATATCTGGGAAAATATATGTCGTAGAGCTCTATGTTAGCTTTTCGAAACTTCAAACGGTTCATGATTTCGATTTCTGGTTCTCCCGGAATCTCGAAAACACCGAAACGTGTCAAGTTTCGGACAACCGACACTCTACGAATTTTTCAGAAATTTAGGTTCAGAAATTACGAAAATAAATTAGATATTCAGAAACTATACCTCAATGCGCTTCCAACAAAAAAAAACTGTACGCGAAAATGAGGTCCGAGTTGACGGCAATCGCTTCGGGAAGTCGGGAAATCACCAGGATCAAACTCTAAAAGGAGGAGGCTATAATTAATTAGGGTTTGTGAACATACAATGCATATATATAGAAGAGAGAGGCGGTTACTGTAGCAGCGCCGACAGGTGGGCCCCCCAGGGTGGATTTTTGGGTAATTATTTATTTAATTCAGAAAATCATTTAAAAATCATTTTAAGTCTAAATAAATCAAAATAAATTGCAGACAAATCCAGAAAAATTCTAGAAAATTCTAGAAAATATTTCTAAGTGTCTAGAATCTAAATAAAATATTTTTAACATAAAATATCATCATGTGATCTCACAGTAAATTACCAAAACCTATAAAATATAAATTCTATAGGTTTTAATTATATAAAAATTCCCAAAAATTCTAAAAAATCCAGAAAAGTTCTAAAATATTCTAGAAAATATTTTTAGTCATTTAAAGCCCAAATAAAAATATTTGGTCCAGAAATACCCCCGTATGACCTTACGGTAAATCCTGAAAGTCCTTAAAATAATAAAACCTTAAACATTAAATACCTAAAAATATCCAAAAATTGTAGAAAAATATAAAATAGCTAAATATTAAATATATAAGCTATCTAGAGGTCATATGACCTTAATATGGTCATAGCCCACTACAAGCTTTAGCATGACTCACAATGGCCATAAAATTAATCATAAACAAATAAATTAAAAAATTAAAAAAAATTTGGGAAGTGGGCTTACAAATCTACCCACCTTAGAAAAATTTCGTCCTCGAAATTTCAAAAGATACAAATAGACAACCAAGAATATCATCAAAATATAACATGACCAATCGATATGAATAAGCACGACAAAGAATATAATCAAGAAAATAATGTGATGAATGATCGAAAATGATCTGGCATATAGAATCAAAATCTAAATACTTTTAGAAATATAGTGGAAGGAAATCAAAATAGGTTTTAAAGATGAGAATTCGAAAATAGAAAAATATGAAAGAAATAAAGAACTACTAGTTGTAGAGAAGGTGGTAACAAGAAATAAGACATCAAATAAATTTGAAAGAAAAAAAATTTAATAGTCGTATGCCAATAAAGGATATAGTCGCTATGATATTCGAAAATCATAAGTATATCCGAAGTCATTTAACCGAGAATCCATGCCTCGCCAGTGTACATCTGGCTGCCGTGAACCTTTGGTTTCATGACTCAAGTATAATATGTTATCGAACACTTTATCAACTCTATCCAATATTGACATAATAAATCAAAAGATCAATAATTCAACTAGGATATAGTTTTAGTAATATTCGACAACCTACGCATACCTAAAATTATTTCAACTTAGGGGTCATGCCACGCCAGTGCGCTGCTGACTACATTGAACCCGCAGTCTCCATAATTTAAATAAATGGGAACAGTGCGCATCTGTCTTACCATTGTAAGTCATCGAAAATTATTTCAACTATATACATAAGAATTTCAAGAAGCTTCCATAAATTCAAACAAGCCGATCATGATAAGAAAATGTAAGTATATGTCCTTGAATAAAAGTGTCAGTTTTGAAAACAAAACGATCACAAATGAACGAAGACGACTTGAATTAATATATAGATAATTAAATCAAGATTAGGAATTGAAAATAAAACGATCGCAAAATAGTTTTAAAAATAAAATGAGGTTTAGAGAAGGCATAAGATAAAATGGCACAAATGATCTAAATTAGGAATTAAATTCTATGAAGTCCTAACTTACCAAACGTATATTCTACCCACCTTGGATCCTACCAATATGTCAAAACAAAATAACATATTCTCTTTAAAAAAAATCTTCAATTTATCCATATTGAGACTTCAATAAATCATTAGCTAAATCACATGGCCTATTTAACAATCTTAACTATCCAAGGGTCAAATTGAATAAGGGACTCCTAGTCCTACTCATTCTCATAAAATCAAATCAAACCTAATTGTGAATGAGCATCCTAGTCGCAGGCTTGTAGTAGTACGACTAACTTAAGTACTACCACAAGTTCGCAATCTTTTGCGAAAACTGGCCTGCATGGGCCACCATAAAAACTTCTCACGACCCGCACCCGTTTTTCGGATACGAGACGTGTCCAAGTCCAGCCTACGCCGCGGTATCGACGGTAGTACGCTGTCTATCCCACAATAACAAAGTGCTCATAAAATACTAACTGCTCATTCACAACAACTAAATCAACTTTACAAAATATAGAAGTTTTACATTTGAAGAAGAATATAAGCTTTTACATTTGTAGAAAACTACCACACAACTAACTAGTCCTCTATGGTTTAGCCTTCGAGTCTCTATCTCCCCCTCGTATGGTGCAAGAGTAGGCACGTCAACCTCACCTATAACAACGATCCAGTCAGGAAAGGAGCAAAGTACAACCATATTGCAATTAATGTTATTAGTCCAAAATAAGTTAGAACAAGCAAAAAACAATGATGACAAAGAGCAGATAGAGAACTAGCAAGAGATGAACTAGCAGGATATGAACTAGCAAGATATAAACTGGTAAGATATGATCTAGCAGGACAGAAACTAGATAAAGGAACAATAGAAACAACTATGTGTGTGTGAAATACTTTTTAATACGTGAACGGCTGGGCTAATACGGCACATCATATGATGGCTATCATTCAGTAATTGGTACGGCTAACTCATACGTGGGTGTGTATGACTTAGCTATCATTCGGTAACGCTAATTGGGTTTGTTCACGTATTTACCGAGTATTTCCCCTCCCGACTCTCTAACAATCAATAACGGTCAATGATATACTAAGAAGGATATAATAACTACCGTGTCACAATCGTGTCTCAATGATATCAAGCAATGACTCAACGGGATATCAAACGAGGAAAACTATAGAGTAAATGTTATAATGAACTAAAACATAAATGCAATACTGTACTTGCCTGAGTCCTTGCCCAAACCGTAGCCACAAGTAGAGGATGAGGGAAATGCCGATCTAGAAGCTATCAACCTATAAAATATATCGCACCACGAACCGTGCACGAAAACTACAAATCAATTCTAATATTCTAATTCTAAATAGTGGCTAGTTGGGTTACTAATCTAATAATAATTAATTTTGGAATAATTTACATAAAAACCTAATTTAACCTAATAGTAATCTGAATATAATCTAAACATGTAAGTTTGGCCATCAAAAGTCGTGTTTCTCAATTTTGGAAACTATGGCACGCAAATCGAGACGTACCGTTGACTTTTTAGTCAAACTCTATGAACTCTAGATTTTGAAAGTACACTTTGGTAGATTTCAGTGCCACGAGTGTTCTAGAATCAACCGTGCCACAAAATCCTTTGGTCAAAAGATACCGCCGTTATGGCTAATCGTGACCAAAACGGGGATCAACCGATCAGTTCTGAGTTCAACAGAATAAATAAAATATTAGATGAACGAAATTATTTTTGGGAAAATATATGTCGTAGAGCTCTGTGTTAGCTTTCCGAAACTTCAAACGGTTCATGATTTCGATTTCTGGTTCTCCCGGAATCTCGAAAACACCGAAACGTGTCAAGTTTCGGACAACCGACACTCTACGAATTTTTCAGAAATTTAGGTTCAGAAATTACGAAAATAAATTAGATATTCAGAAGCTATACCTCAATACGATTCCAACAAAAAAAAAACGGCACGCGAAAATGAGGTCCGAGTTGACGGCAATCGCCTCGGGAAGTCGGAGAATCACCAGGATCAAACTCTAAAAGGAGGAGGCTATAATTAATTAGGGTTTGTGAACATACAATGCATATATATAGGAGAGAGAGAGGCGGTTACTGTAGCAGCACCGACAGGTGAGGGTGGATTTTTGGGTAATTATTTATTTAATTCAGAAAATCATTTAAAAATTATTTTAAGTCCAAATAAATCAAAATAAATTGCAAACAAATCCAGAAAAATTCTAGAAAATTCTAGAAAATATTTCTAAGTGTCTAGAATCTAAATAAAATATTTTTAACATAAAATATCATCATGTGACCTCACAGTAAATTCCTAAAACCTATAAAATATAAATTCTATTGGTTTTAATTATATAAAAATTTCCAAAAATTCTAAAAAAAACCAGAAAATTTCTAAAATATTATAGAAAATATTTTTAGTCATTTAAAGCCCAAATAAAAATATTTGGTCCAGAAATACCCCCGTATGACCTTACAGTAAATCCTGAAAGTCCTTAAAATAATAAAACCTTAAACATTAAATACCTAAAAATATCCAAAAAATATAGAAAAATATAAAATAGCTAAATATTAAATATATAAGCTATCTAGATGTCATATGACCTTAATATGGTAATATTTAGCATGACTCACAATGGCCATAAAATTAATCATAAACAAATAAATTAAAAAAATTAAAAAAAATTTAGGAAGTGGGCTTACAAGAGAGTTGTCCCTGATGTTAAGTGTCGTGGCCTGGAAGATAGTGATTGTGGCAAAGTGAATGAAGTAATAAGTCAATTGAAGGGATGCTAAGTCGAATTTGGAAAAGAGAGTTTTATCGTGGCTGATCGAATCGCACTAACATGGAAGCTGGCTGAAGTACATATATTTTGGGAACGCCTAAAATATGTGTATAGATCCAGCCAAAGTGATAGGTTGCGACTGTGATAACATTATGGGAAGAATTTATCGTACTAGCGTGGACTTTGGCTGAAATGCATATGTTTTAGGGACGTCTGAAATATGTGTATGGATCCAAACGAAGTGATGTGTTACGACCAAGATAGAATGCAAGGAAAATGTTGGTAAATCAATGAAAAGTTGCAAGTATTTGGAAAAAAAGAAAGATGGATTGTGGATTAAAATGATACAGTTGGATAGCTATTTTGAAATGATCGAGTGGGATGAAATGAATATTATGAAGCTGAATGAGTAACTCATTGTGATTAAGTGAATCTAGTAGATGAGTTATTTTCTTAAGTTTCGAGGACAAAACTTTTTCTGAGTGGTATATATATTATGTAATGCCCCGCTCCGCGCGAGTCATTTGGTTGGCTTGTTGGATGAGATCAGAATGTTGGACCGTGACTTGTGTTGGAGATCAAGAGAGTCGAGACTAATGCAGTCTCTCTTAGCTGGCTAGACGGATTAAGTGTTGGAACATGGCTCGCTGGTGGAGCGCTTAGGAGGAATGTGTGCAACCAGAATAAGAAGACCCTTTTATGCAGGCAAGAGGAACTGTCCTCCTTCCTTCTTATTCCTGCATGCTTAATAAATGGAATAACGTGATGCTATGAATATGTCCTAATGTCTCTTACCTTGAATGTTGAATAATTGTGATGTGATGCTTTAGTTAGACGTATGTTGGAAATCATTGAATGAATAACACATGAACTTTGAATTATTGAACGAATCACACTCGAACTGCTAATGTAACATGATGCCTGAGAATGAATCGATAATGTCCATTATGCTTAATGTTGATGAAATGAATAATCACTTGAATAATGAGATGCTGCGTGAATGATACATGAGAAAGAATTGAATGCTATTGTTCCTATGAAAAATGAATGAAATGCTATAGGTCCCTTCGAAAGAATGGAATGCTGTTGTTCCTCTTTAGAAGGAACATAATGAGAATGTTGCAATGTAGCAATGAATGAAAAATATTGCAATGAAGTATGAATGAGAAATGATGAGGCTTGGGATCTCGAGAATCACCAAGTAAAATGACGAAAATATTGGAAATGATAAGTCGTTGAAAACGCCATGGATGAGTTGAATGATGCACTGTTGCCTTTATTATTTCAATATTTACATGTGTTTTATGATCACGATCGAGTCGGAAACACGCATTCGCATGGTCAGCGACAACTTGTATACAAGGGGGTGACTGCTTCCTCGGACGGTACCCTAGGACGTTAGGGGGACCGGTCCGACCCATTGGGGAAGTGTAAACGTACTTTAAGGGTACGTGGTATCGAGACATTCCATTCGGGCTCGCAACCTGGGGATGGCGCACCGATCTTTCAAAGTCCTATATGGCAACGTCTGAAAATGGTACATTAACACCAATGATCATGTTTGTAAGGATGCATGCTAATGAATGTTTTGTGCAGGCAGAGTAAGTGTAGAGTTAACCTGTATTTATGCAGGTACGAGGGAGTTGGCTATCGTAAGCCCCTGTTTTTCAAATTCATTTTAATTAGTACTAATTAATATTAATGTTAATTTTAGCCTTAAAATAATTATTAGGATTTTAGGAATTTTTCTAGAATTTTTAAATAATTTTTAAATGAGTTTTTATTACAAAAATATTGATTTGTAATTTTCTAAAATGTTTTAATATCATTTG
>JANAVB010016979.1:40000-87742 GCA_029216955.1 Iris pallida | reverse complement strand
ACAGAGAACTTGGAAGGAATTCAAGAAATTGTTCAAGAAGAAATTCTATCCGTACATAGTACGAGAGGCATTGGTGAGTCAGTTCGAGCACCTAGAGCAGGAAAACCTTACCGTCGACGAGTACACCTTGCATTTTTCTTGCCTCAGCCGCTTCGCAGAGAGCATGGTGAGCATCGAGAAGAAAGGCCGAAGGTTTAGGAAGGGATTAACTCACGAGATTTGCCTAGCCATTGCCACCAGTCAAGCCACCACCTACGAGGAGATCTTGAAGGTTGCACAAGAAGTAGAAGAAGAGCTGAGCCACAAGCCAAAGAGGAATCAAGATGCATTCGGAGGAGGCAACAACCAATCAGCACCGGCAAAATGTCCTAACTTTACAGGGAAGACCTCAGCACAGTAGCACCAGTAGCAGCCACGAGCAGCCCCATGTCAAGTCCAAGATGTTCCTACCTGCCAGTATTGCATGAAGAAAGGCCACATTCAAAAAAATTGTGCGGTAGATTAGGGTTGTGTTGGACTTGTGGATCCAACCAACACATATCTTGAAATTATTCGAAGAGAAACGCGAGTGCCCCACCACTACCAGCAGCACAATGAGGGCAGGCTTTTGCTATGATCATAGAGGATGCGACAACACCATAAGGAGCAGCAAAGGTAACTCCTAGTAGATTAAAGTAGCGATAATGAAGGATAGGCCTATATTAGACTTTGACCTGAGAGTACTTGAAATTTTGATAACCATATATTTTCACTATTCATCCTAATAGATAAAGCTTTATTAAATTTTGAGGACGAAATTATTTTAAAAAGGATAGATTTATAAACCCTTGGCCCAATTTTTCCTATATATCTTTTTTATTAAATTTCTCCCATAATATTTCCTTTTTGTAATGAATGTTAAAATGCAAGATAAGTATGGTATATAAATTCTATAGTGATTAAATAAGTGAAAGGGGAGTCTATGCAAACACTAAAAGAAGGGGGGCCTCCATGCAACTCTAGAAATTCAAATTTCCATCATAGTCGACCCTAGAAGCTCTGCCTCTATCCAAATGTTCAAATCCAAATTCGATTTGGATTTCCCTTGATCTCCATAAGAAATACCTCAACCAACATATATATATATATATATATATATATATATATATATAGAGAGAGAGAGAGAGAGAAAGAGAGAGAGAGAGGCAGAGGCAATCGTTTCTTCTGAAATAACGTGTAGGCAACTCTAGAGTTTGTGTCGATAATCACAAAATAAAATTAACTCTATATCACCTCCACAAAACAAGTATCAAGATAGTAAATAAATCAGAGAGAAATGCGAAAGTAAATAAAGATAAGCAAAGAACATACGCAAACACAACAGTTTTAACCTGGTTTCCCTCGTGGAGGACTAGTCCAGGCTTGAGAACTCTAGCTCAGGATTAAAATCCACTATTTTTGAAATAGTATAAACCATGTGCCTTTACTCAGAAGAGCACGCCAACTTCTTACAGATTGCAGGTGGGAAACTTGGAATTGTCCAAGTAACTTTTCTTTCACTCTTGCACACAACTTCTAGCTGATATTGTACTGAGCACCTTGGGCTAAGGAGAGTTGTGGCTTAGGAGATGTGGAAGAATAAGGCTTAGAGTAGTAGCTTAGAAGGCTTGAATATTTGAAGGTGAAAGATGATTTGAAATGAGAGAATTCAAGCTCTATTTATACTGCTCTGGGGAGGCAGAGTTCGGCCCGAATTCTGCCCCAGGAATTTAAATTTTTGAACGTTGGATAGCTTGTACCAAGCAGGCCATAAAAATCAGTTCCTGTAAATCAGGGGACAGAGTTTGGCCCGAACTCTGCCTCCTAGGTGGCAGAATGGCCTTTGGGAATTTGGGCTTTGTTTGGCTTGGTAGAGCTTGGGGAGATATGTCTAGGGGTTGAGATGACACAGTGCAACTCAACGTACACATTCTCCTAGACTCAATAAATTAAAGATTACAGACTTGGAACAAATAGAAAAACCAAGAGTCCTTTGATGACGCATTTCTTCTGATATTTGAGCAGACCTAAAGATATTTTTCCTTGATAGCAGTCGTCCAAAGATAAACAGATCTGAAAATCTGAATACCTTTCGGGGCTTTGCCCCGAACCTCCGATGCGAGGCCCCGGATAGGCCGCTAGGCGGTTCAGAGAATCTTTTTGATGATGTCGTCTTTGGTCATCATTAATTCTTTATTGCCTATGTCCAGGTTTGATCATGCTTACTGCATGTCTACAAATACTTGTTAGGCGAGCAAAATATATTGCAGTATGATACAAACATGGTAATATGATATAGGACAATTAGGACAATGCTAAGTTTAAGTAGCAACATGATAGTGAGTATATGAATATTAGTGACATCATTATGTTAAACTTAATTGATTAGCCATATTCAAAAACATGATGTAATCATTGGGCTAACATCATCCCTCTTCGAACCCTAGAAATCTTTTTTTTCCTGCCGTAGAGAACCTTTGAGCAGGAGCCAAGGAGCATTTGAGTTTGTGCAAATAGAGGTAAGTACACCCCCTTCAAATTATCTATTGTTGATTTTCTCTTACCAAAACATTAAAAGGGGGTATAGTAGTAGATGCATGATGAAATTCCTAGGTAGACACAGACATGGGGACTTTTTCTAGTATCCAATAGATATTGATAGATGAATCGTTTTTGTATTAATAATAGCATGATATTGATAAAGGAATAATACTTGTATCCATTAGTTTCTTTTGTATGTGTCTTTTTGCTCCCAAGGGATACTAGCTGGCGAGTTTACTTGTATCCATTGATATTAACATGAACCTTCACTTTGTTATCCATTGGATAACTGTTATATGAGTTTCCACTTATAATCAATTGATACTGGCCGATGGGGTTCTCCTTATTAACCCTTGGATGACCATATGAGTTTTCCTCTGTACTTATTGGATACTGGCATCTGAGATCTTCTTTGTATCCATTGGATACTGATAAGTGGGCATAAGCCCAATGTAAGTCCCTGTATAGGTATAACTATTTCAGATTAACACAGTTGTAATGGATAACTCAGTATCCTACAGGTCGAACAGACTGATAGGATGAGTCAATAGACAGGGTACTTATAAGGCTCTTTTGCAACTATACACAGGGGGTACTGCAGCCAATGGAAATGTGGAGGTAGAGACTGCATCTAGTTGTCCTATACATGGCCTTGTACCAAATATGACTTGCCCAAGTACTTATTTATTACAGGATGGGTATATCCATTAGACAAATAGGAATTCCTTTACTCAGGAAAGATATGTGGCATGGGTAATCACCTACAGGTAATATCCAGACCCTCTGAAACACTAATAGCATCTATGAGTAAGTACACAGGAGTTATTACAGAACAGTAGGAACACATGAGATATCTATTACACACTGGTTTGTCGGGGGAAGTTAAGTCCAGAGATGTTTATGGGTGATGCCCATATGTAAGCTCCTAAATAGCAGGTTAATGAGTAAACTCCAATCCTACAGAACTGTAGCATTTATAATAGTACTATAACAAGGACTAGTAAGTCCTATATATATATATATATATATATATATATATATATATATATATATATATATATAAAATAATATGAATAGGAATAAGTTTGACATGCCAAGAAGGAGACATGGAAGCAAAATCAAACTCCACTATGCTAAGGAAACCAAACTGGCTAAAAGCTAGTAGACCCAAATTTGGCCTAGAGACTTAAAAGAGACCAAGTAGATATACTGTAATTGATTTTGAATTACTCATTGACAGTGTGATTTATAAAACAGGCTACTTGGACCCCGATACGCATTGTAATCCATACCAGCACTTAGGACACAGGCAATACCTTTCCTTTCTTTACAGCTTTCTTTAATGCGTATTCTTCTCATTATATTGCTTTTTTCTGATTGATTGTCGATGTGTGTCCTTCTCATATCATGTATACTAGTAGTTTATTTCATTTATACATAGCCCTTGTTCACAGTTAGCATTGTATTTCATATTGGACGTGTTTCTTACTTGTACTTGATCGAGTCGTATCGTGGGACGAGTAAGTCATAATTGAACTGCTACATCTTGTTTTGATTCTTGAAGCTAACCTACGAGTCCACACAAGAGGCGAGGGTTAGTAGTAGTTGTCCACGCGTGCGAGTCCACAATAGGGGCAAGGGTGATTCTTGAAGCTAACTTGCGAGTCCACACTAGGGGTGAGGGTTAGTAGTTGTTCAAACCTGCGAGTCCACGCTAGGGGAAAGAGTTTGGTTATCCGTTGACATCGTGACATGTGTTCTCTTGTTTTCTTCCAGCAGTTCATTTATGCGTAACTATTTCACATGTTCGTGTATCGTCATTACTTAGTCTTTCCTGTTTATATCCAGTTTTCCTTTCATGTATAATGAACTATAGAAAGGCATGTTTTATGTATCTTACTACTCCCTGAGGACCTAATGATCTTTTCAGGTTTAGTCGAGTATGAGCCAGGAGCAAACGAGCAGGTTTGAGCCAACATCAGACCACGATACCACTGTAGTGATGATGTCATTAGATGATTAGTGTAGTTTGGACTAGTTAGTTTATTTCATGTCTTTATTTTATTTTCGTCTATTGGTAGTGATTTGTATCCACTGGATGTGATTTGGATTCTTGATAACAGGGAAACCTCATTTATATTATTATCCAGTGTTCAGTTATTTACTATTCATGTGTACTTATTGGAGTTGATTGTATCATATTTATATGGATGAAATCTAGACGACCATGTTATTATATAGATTCTGTGACTTGTGTATACTAGACAGCATTCTACACCGACATTGCGGTGTAGGCTGGACTTGGACATAGACTCGTATCCGAAAAGCGGGTGCGGGTCGTGACAAATCCTAACTGGATATGTTGAAATTTTACAGAGAACTTGGAAGACATTTGTACCACCTATTATGGAGCTGATGTAGATGATACCTGCGACCTGGAACCTCAGGAGGATACAGCTTGCTTAGAGGAGACTACTATAGCTCCTAGGCTAGATTGTTATATTGTTTTCTGTTTTATCTAGCTACTCTGATTTGTATTATTTTATATATTTCTGTGTGGTGTTGATAACACTTAACTTATTTTATTATGGATTTGTATCTTTTTTGGAGTATTTACTATCTATCTTATTCGTGCTGATTATCCATCTCTAGATTGTGATTGAGTTGTATCTTCTGAGTTATCCTCCGATTGGAGTGTATATTTTGTACATGTACCTCTATATATTGTTAGATATTGTTGAGACCTAGGACGGTGTTCTACCGTCGACACTGAAGATGTAGAAGCAAAAATTTTAGCAGTCTTGACAATCATGCGCCCAAGCTAGGGAAGTCATATGCGTCAAAGTTACCAGAGCAAGCTATGCGCCTAAGACACCAGAACAAGCAATGCGCCCAAGTCACTAGAGCAAGCTATGTGCCCAAGTCACCAGAGCAAGCTATGCGCCCATGCGCCCACTTTGGACTCCTTCAGAAGGGGCGCATAGCCCTGTTTCAGGCTATGCGCCCAAGTCAGGACAGCCCCCGACTTGGTCAAACCCACGTCAGTCTCCACGAGCAGTCATGCACCGAAGCATGCGGCCATGTCAACCCCACGATCAACCCACGATCACGCTGTCTGCATGCGCCTACACTCTATGTCCCAAAGCAGGACTATGCGCCTACATAAAAATCAATTATTTTCTTATGTGGGCGCATAACATTATTCCATCAAAATGCCTATAAAAGGAGTCTCATACCTCTTCAAAGGACAGAACGGAGAGCATCTCAAGAGCGAAATTGTCGTACTTCTTGCTAGTGAGCCGAGAGTGAGCAATTTTCTTAGGTTTTCTTCCACTTTTGTAATCGGAGTGTCAACGGAGTAAAGGAGCAACTGGCGCTCGATCTCCATCGTCCTATTCCCTAGAATTCTTTTTGTACTCGGGGATCCTCATCGTAGGATCTCTCAGGCGTACTCGATTTGTGGTGCCTTGCGCCAATAAGAAAAGATAGCATTTCTTTTTTTTTTTTTGTGTATCCACAAAAATGGCGACTATGCTGGGGACTACCTTTTCCTCTGATGAGAAGGTGGTGACACAATCGATACCGATAAAGTGGAAAGTAGAAGTATAGAATTTCTGGCATATCTAATATGCGCCCTAAAACAAACATGTGCCGAGAGTTCAATACATCAGAAAACAACAAAGGATAGTCAACACAAAAAAGAGGCCTTGACTAGAGACTATTTTTTTACATAAAAGAACCTTTACAGAAAGTGAAAGAAAGTCTAAAAATAGTAAGGCGCATTGAAAAAGCTGCTGCGCAGGTGCATCAGCTAGGCGCATCAAGACAGCAGCTACGCAGGCGCATCACTCCAGCGTCTCAATCAGGCACGTCATGTCAGCGTCTCATTCAGGCGTATCTCGTTGATGTCTCAGTATAGGCGATTCACTTCGTCTCAACTAAGTGCCTCGGCTAAAGGAAGCAGCCCTTTGAACATAACGCGAGCGGGCGATCAACCCCACTCTAGCAGAGAAAGAGCTCTAAAGCCCAAAAAGATGGGAGCACCACAATTCCGATCTGGGGCTCTTCCAGCATAACAAAAATGGGACGCGAATGTCCCAATCTTTGATGCAATAGCACCTTCGGCCTGCGTCAGGACCCCGCGATCCTGACTTTTGGATGTAACAGTCACCTTCACGAGTGCCTACGAAGATAACTCGACGCATCTTCACCTTCGGAGCACCTCCTCAACAAAACGTACTCGGGAAAAGGGCACCTCTACACTGAGCAAATGGGAGAAAATAGGGAACAAAACCCTCTGCTACTGCTATTTATAGCTCAGACAAATCAGACCCATGCGCCAAGTGGCAGGCTCTCCGAAGTCCGTACAATAAATGTACATTTATGGAATGAAACTATTTTTTGAAATCAGCCCAGTCAACATGCACAATCAAAACATTGGGAACCCAATAGTCGGGCCTAGGTGGATGCGCCGTCTGGCAAATCCCTGCGCCTTCTTCTGATGCCCCTAAAACAGAGGTCGAGCCTATGCGCTCACGATCCGAGCATTTAATGCTGAGTGACAGGCTGGACAGAAGCCCATGTGCCGATCACATCGAGCATTTAATGTCGCATGACAGAGGCGGCAACACGTCCCCTGAAGAGTCTCCAACCCTTAGTAGAAGACGAAGGGTCGATGACATCAGCACATCATTTTGTTTGTTCGGTCGAACTGTCTTGCCATGTGGCCAACCAAAGCGCATGCACCACCCCAGCCATGCGCCAAATCTTTACGTGCGCCCCAAAGCCATGTGCTTGGACTCGCTCTTGATCCCTAAAGACAACAGCTAAAGTCCTTGCATGCGCCCAATCCTAGGCGCATCATGTCAGATCGCTCTCCACCAAATCTGAGATCTTTGAGCCACGGACATACGCCATTCCTTTGACTCAGTTTAGTCCACGAAGGGGTGCTAACCACCTAAGATCTCAGAAACCGAAGAATCCTCTCAGTTGCCACGTGTCGGCTCTTCTGCAGCCCACAGGCGCAAGAGGAAGGATTCAATCCCAAATCAGGGCACATCAACTATGCGCCCCGCTAGCATCAGCCACGTGGCGTTCCTACGTCCAGGCGCATCCGACATATGCGCCATGAGCAGCCAGCCTGCAATCTATAAATAGAAGGATCATTCCTTCATCATACACACAGACAAAGATAGACATACATACTCAGAGAGAATCACCTCTACAGAGGCCAGAAGAGACACTTAACATCCGCTTTTCCTCGCAACGCTCCGACATCCAGAGCAACCCAGACCTTTAGAGAATCTAAAATCGTCGTCAGATCGTCAACGGATTCAACGCATTACCACTCACTCCATCGACACAGTATCCAGATAAAAACAAAAGTGTACTCCTAGGACTACATTTGAGTCCTACATTGTAACACTGTTCTGTTTGTGATTAAATTTCAATTCAAAGATTTTAATGGCAAACAAGCTGGCGAATCTGCTAGGGACTTCTTTCTCCTCCGATAAGAAAGTTGTGTCGCAATCTGACGACGTGAAGGTGGGCTCCTCCCACAAGACATTAGTCGTACGCCTCAATCAACAAGCGTATGAGGAGTTCATCTCTGAAGGCAGAGCAAGTCCTTCGAAGCGGCTGCCGAAGCCGAAGAAGACCCGCCAAGCCTGGGTACGCAAGGTCGAGGCCCCTGGCACCATCACTGAAGGAGATGCGACGATGCAGCCTACCCTTCCCGCTGATGTCCTCAGCAGTCTGGATGCGCCCACGGGTGCAACATGTCCCTCGAGGAAACGTGGGGCTGACCACATTCCCTAACTATCTCCTTCTCAGTCAAGGAAGATGCGCCGATGGAGTAGGGGCGCATCTAGTGCCCTGTGCATTAACTCTGATGTGCCGCGGAAGGCTTTTGTCTTTGACAGACTCACTGTCATGGCGAGGATAAGTTGGACTCTGAGTACTATGCATCCCAGCAAGCTGGTACGAAGAAGTCCAAGACAGCACGGGCCACTCGCCTCGAACGTGCTATGCCGACAGTAAGTCAAAGGCATGCGCTCAATCACGTGCATTGCCGATGGTAAGCTGTACAAGGTTGACTCGGGTACTTCTGTACCACGAACGAGCCAACCTTCAAAGACCTTGTTTCATTTGGGCGCATCGCTGCGCTTTCAACGAAGCCGTTCGAGGCAAACTCTGTGGTCTTGAACCCCTGTGCCTACATTGGTTGTGCGTCTGAGGCTGGTTCAAACCACCCTAAATGTTGTTTCCCACTACTGATCTGGGAGCATCTATACGCTGGATCAGTGGGTACAGCATTCACTTGATCATCCCGGTGCTTGGCCTTGTCATGCGCCTGATAGGGGTGTAAAGGTGGCACTCTCCTCTAACAATTTACGTAATGTGATCATTCACAAACGCCGATCAGGAGAGTCGGCCGATAAGCATATGTGACCCTCATATGGCATACTGTACTGTGGTCACCATCAACTGTTGTTGCAAGACAGTAGTCCTACCAAAGGCAGTCTGTGTTCCAGCGACTGCAATCGTCAACACCCCTCCGACGTCGCCTCGAGAAGAAGGTGTTGATTGAAGAGGAGCCGGAACTAAAGGTTGCTTCTTGCAACGTAGTCTCTAACCCCTCATCAATCCGAAAGGTGACTAGCAACTCCTCGACCTCGTCCTCATCCAATAGCCAGCCGAGGAAGACCAAGGTGACTGTCCTGTCCTCAGGAGCGTTTGAAGGCACCCGGGTAAGAAAGAAGATTTCAGAGGAAGTAATAGCTGGAGGTAGTCAAGCCCTTGTTGATCTCATCCCAAAGACGAAGATATCCTCCAGAGCATAACTGGGGATAGCCAGGATGAAACTCCAGGAGAAGTAACTCTTTTACAGGAGAGCGAGGCTGAAAGTGAAGCTTCAACCGATCCATCCACTTCTAGTCACGTCATGACAGTATACATGACATGAGGTGGTGATACGGAGTCAGATGCTCCGCCAGCAGACCTCGTTCAGCGCATGGATACTTTGGAGGAGGACTCAAAACCCTCTCTGCCTCCATAAAAATACTGACAAGCAGTGTTTGAGATATGGTCAGCTTTAGCCAGGGCACCTTCCACCAATCCTGATCCAGAAGCCAACGGGGATTCAAGTGTGCCCCTTCAACGGGCATCCTTGAATATCGATTGCCACGAAGTACCTCGGGTATCGGAACCTTCAAATATACAACTCCAGACTGTACCACCTTCTCCGACTCCCAGCTCTACGAAAGACATGGTTGAGATGATCAGGGACTTGCGTGAACGCTTCGAGTCAAAGAACAGACAGGAGGAGCGCCAGAAGATGGGGATCCCGCAACCATACCCCCTCGAATGAAACAAAGTAGTCTATCCTCCCATGTATGAACCACAAACGTTAATGCCATATGACCGAAAGGACTCTCCACGCCGTTATTTAACGTACTTCCAGTCTCAAATGGGATATCCTGAAGGAAGATGTGCTACTCACCAACCTGTTTGTCGGGGCATTGAAAGGAGTGGCTTACGACTGGTAGTGCAGTCTCCCTGACAACTCCATATCCTCCTTTGATGACTTGACACACCTCTTCTCGATCATTTCTACGACGGAAGGAAAGACATGATGATGGCGTCCCTTATAGAAGTACGTCAGACGGAAAAAAAAAGCGACCGTTTGAGCATTCATCGAACGATTCTGACAAGCTTGCTTGAGACTGCCACCGGGTATGCCAGAACATGCACTCCTCTCCTCCTGTAGCATGAACATGCTTCCTGTGGTTAAGCTCTGGCTCAACTCCAATCCTCCTTCCGATTGGAGCTCATTGATTATTGAGGCCGAAGCAGCTGAAAAGAAGGCATACAATGCTCGCCTTCTGGGAGTCAGTTTCGCTGCCTTTGAGGACAAGGGAAAACGGCCTGCTACCAGCAACCCTGGACATAAGACGAAAAGGAAGCAGGCATTGACTGTCAATGTTTCTAAAAGCGCACAAGCACCTACTCAAAAGCCTCCGCTTATACCGAGGCCAAAGGAGGCCTACTCCTTCAACGATGAAGACACCTTGCAACTCTTCGAGATGTTGAAACATGATGATAAGATTAAATTATCGGACCCGAAGCGTCCCGACCAGGTTGGGAGAGTTGACAATCCGAGGTACTGTCACTACCATTGGTTTGTCGGATATCCAACTCAGGACTACTACGTCCTCAAGAATTATATCCAGCACATGATCAATACGAATGTCATCTCCGTCGATTACGAGGAGAAGACAGTCACGACCAACCTGGTGTCACTCCAATTCGGTACCTTGCCGCCAACCACAGCACAAGATGGCGTCGTCCCCATCCCAAAGGCGACAATGGAGGTGGTCAACCTACCACCTACCTGTGACAACATAAGTGGACTCATCTCACTCACCACATCTCGGGGAGAGATCATATGGGTTCACCCAGACCTCGTCTCTGAAGTTACTCAACCGGGGGTACGCTCTCCTTCCAAAACTAAGGACAAGAAGACCAAGTCTTGTCATATGGTCTCTTCCTCCACGGAAGAGGCACTTCCTGTACAAACGCGTTCGCAGCAGAACGCCCAACCTGACGAAGCTGCCGTCGAGGTGGTGCCTTCCTGCACCACTCCTGCTGCCCAGGAAGGGGGTCCATCCAGACCTCTAGCAGCCAATAAACAGAAGCACGTAGAGGCCCGCTTTGACAAGCCTTTGTGAAAAGAAAATGCTTCGGGACTAGCCAAGCCCCATAACTTTGACATACTGGCACAACTTGCCGGTACTCCTGCCCGCTTATCTTTGTTCGAGCTTCTTCATCTTTCCAAAGACACTCGCGAAGCTCTCTGTGAAGCCTTAAAGGATGCTGAGTCCTTCATCAGTCAGGTTAAGCAGCCTGAGGATATCCCAATAACATGTGCGCACTGCTATTGTGCGGAGGAGGTCATCCCTAACATAACCTTCACCCAACAAGACATGCTGCTCAAGCACAACCGGCACAACAGGCTGCTATATTACACAGGATATGTGGGTTCCTTCAAGGTGAAGCAAATTCAGATTGATCCAGGGTCTTCCCTCAGCATCATCCCTAGGACTCTGCTCTCATCATTGGAAATCCTGATGCACCATCTGGTGCCTTCCAACACTACAATCAGCGGTTTTAATGCCAGTAGAAATGAACTACTGGGCAAAATTTGACTGAAATGTTATATCGGTAATCTCCAAACCGAAGTGACTTGCTATGTCGTAGACGCCGACGTCAACTACAACCTCCTGCTAGGTCGGTCGTGGCTATACGAGTACATGGTGGTGTTGTTTATACTCCACCAATGCATGAAGTACGTGTCCACTAACGACATCATCCGAACAGAGTTAGCGAACATTGACCCTTTCAAAGGGGTCGAAGCCTGCTTCACTGATGCTAGCTTATATAAGTTGCTCGATGAGGGGAAGCTAATGATGCTGATGACAAAGCAGAAATGGTGGCGGAGACGGACGTGGAGACAAAGATGATTCCCAATGCTCCTCTAAAAATTTGACTCAAAGAAAAACCACCTCAAATGTTGCCTCCCATGGCAATCAAGTTACCTGGAAAAGCACCGACTTCTCTAGGTAGAACATCTACCGAAGCTCCCTTGAAGATACTGCTCAAAGGAAAACCTCCTCAAATGCCGGCTCCCCTTGTGGCAAAACTACAAGGGAAGGCACCGGTCACCGAAGGAGCAGTTGAGGCACCCCTGAAGGTGCATCTTAGAGACAAGCCTCCACAATCCTCAGCCTCACTCAAGCTGCAAGAGAAGGCCCACATATCCCTCTCAGAGACCAAGGTCAAGTATGTGATGAGTTCTCTCGAACCAACCCCATTGCTCACGGATGAAGAGTTAGGAGAATACATATCTGCTGACATAGATGCACCTTCTCTCGACAATATAATCCCATGAGACAAAATCTCGTATTTTATCAATAATAGAATGTCTTTCAATTATTCTAGTCTTCTATATTAGAATGCCATGTATACACTAGATAACACTCTATGGTCATTACAAACACAAATAACGACCGTCAATCATGTAAATCGAGTAGTCCTGTCCCAAGGAGTCTGTTTTATAGTCCCATCGCGGAACCAGGACGAAGAACCCATCATCTTCGGCAAAGTCGAGCGTCATCAAGACCTCATGTCACTCGAGCCAGAACCGGATACCGACAGAATACAAGTCTATCGGTACACGGACAAGGCAAAGTAACTCATCCAAAAGATAGGTTACGATCTGAAAAGCAATAAGGGCCTGAACTATGACAAAGGTCGGCATCTTTCCCTTCGACTCCCAACACCTGAAGGAAAGCCGCAGGACTACTATCATCGTACTCGACGGAGGGTGGACTATGTTACGCCGCCGACAACTTCAGAGAGTTCGAAAGCGGAAGAAGTGGAGCACTCTTATTCATCTAAAGCATCAATTTAGGATTCTGATACCAGTATCTACCCAATCTTCAGGAAGGTACTATCAGTCAATATGGCATCTACACAATCTCGAGAGGGTGAAGGCGATGACCAAACGCC
The DNA here is from genome assembly GCA_029216955.1 of Iris pallida. NCBI lineage: Eukaryota > Viridiplantae > Streptophyta > Magnoliopsida > Asparagales > Iridaceae > Iris > Iris pallida. Next base: position 74,614 of record JANAVB010016979.1, on the reverse strand, counting down.
AGAATTTTTTAAGGAAGAATCTTGGGCTCAACGCCTACGAGCGCAGTGGGAGTCTCGTTTTGAATTATGTGAACCCCTACCGAAGACAAAGTCGAGCAGATTGACCGTGGGGATGGGTCTTCTTCCAAACCTATCTTCATCAGCAAGAGTCTAAAAGGAAGGGACCGGGATTCTTTAGTCCAATTGGCCAAAGAATACATCGACGTCTTCGCCTGGAGCTACGAAGATATACCGAGACTTGATCCCCAGATCGTGATGCATAGACTTAACATCTTACCTGATGCCAATCCTATAAAGCAGCAACAAACATCATGAACGCTATCGATCAAGAGGTGGACAAACTCTTGAGTAGCGGGTTCATTCGTAAAGAGCAACATCCGGATTAGATGGCCAATATCGTCCCTGTCACCAAGAAGAATGGGAAGATACGAGTCTGCATCGACTTCAGAGATCTCAATACTGCTTGCCCGAAAGACGAATTCCTGCTTCCAATTACTGACGTGATGATCGACAATACATGTGGCTTCGCTTATTCATGGACGGGTATTCCGACTACAACCAGATCAAAATATTCCCCGATGACGTAAAACACAGGTCATTCAGGACTCCGAAAGGGGTTTTCTGCTACACAGTGATGCCCTTTGGTTTGAAGAACGGTAGTGTTATGTACCAACGAGCTATGAGTACCATCTTCCATCAATATCTACGCAAAACAGTTGAATACTATGTTGATGATATCGCCGCCAAGAGCATCTCAAAGGTAATCACTTACAAGACCTAAAGATAGTCTTCGATCTCATGCGAGCGCATCAACTCAAGATGAACCCCGCTAAATCCATCCATGGGGTTTCTATTAGAAAATTCTTGAGCTTCATTATCACGACGAAAGGCATTCATGTTGACCCCGAGAAGACCAAAGCCATCCTTGACATGAACCCTCCGAAGAACTTCCGATAACTTCGAGGCCTGCAAGGGCGTCTTGCATACATCCGAAGGTTTATAGCAAACATTTTCGAAAAATGTCAACCCTTCATCCAGCTCATGAAGAAGGGAGTCTCCTACGTCTGGACAGAAAAATGCCAGAAAGCTTTCGATGATATCAAAGCTTACCTGACGAGCCCGCCAGTCCTGGTGGCACCCGTCGCAGGCAAACCATTTCTCCTCTACGTCCGTGCCATGGATCATTCTCTCGGCAATTTGTTGGCTCAGAACAACGATGCAGGCTACGAGCAAGCTATCTACTACCTTAGTAGGACAATGATCGGGGATGAACACCGGTACAACCTCGTTGAAAAGGAATTTTTGGCTTTGGTGTTCACCATCCAGAAGACTCGTCATTACGTTTCGGGCCAGACAATTCATGTCATCTCCGGAGTCAATCCACTCAGGGTTCTCATAACGAAGTCGTGATCATTGAACTCCCGACTAGCTACATGGGCAATCCTGTTGACACCGTATAACATGGTATGTCCCACAAAAAGCCGTCAAGGGCCAAGCTCTAGCCGACTTTTTGCCGCGCACCCGATCCCAAAGTCCTCCAGACTCTATGAAGACATCCCGGATGAAGTCCAAGAATCAAACGTCACCGAAGAAAACTCCATCTGGCGGGTGTTTTTTGATGGTGCTTCGAGAACAGGCCCCAAAGGTCAAATCATCGCAGGAGTGGGGTGGTCTTAGTCTCCCCCGATCAGCTGGTCATCCAGCGTGCTTACACCCTTTCGAAGCCGTGCTCCAACAATATTGCCGAATACAACGCTCTCATCATGGGACTCCATCAACAACTGGGGATGGATCATCTGGAAGCTTATGGCGACTCAAAACTCGTCGTTAATCAAATCCGAGGGCAGTACGAAGTTCGTCATAAAGATCTGGTTCCTTACCATAAAGTTGTATTGAATATTATCTCAACCTTCACCAAGTTCTTTATAGAACACGTACCTCGGCTACAAAACCTGGAGGCTCACACTCTGGCTGGCCCCGCAGCTTTATTAGCAGCAACCCTCGGGACTCAACACTATGTCACGGTAGTTGGTCGATACTTGGTCTGTCCTAAAAATAACCTATGCACACAAATGGCCCATGCCATGGCGACAAGTGTCGGTGTTAATGTCTGAGACTAGAGGTTCCTATTCGTCGACTTTGCTGTCTATGGAATTCTTCCAGAAGACCCGAAAGAAGCCGTCTCGGTTAGAAGGTGTTTCCTTCGATTTTATTATAATACAGCTACTAAAACGCTGTACCGACGTTCCTACGATGGACTTCTCCTTCGATGTCTATCCAATGATGAAGCAGCCGAAGCCCTTCGGGAAGCTCATGACAGAACTTGCGGGGCTCATCAACCCGGGCCTAAGTTACAAGATCGACTACGACGCATGGGTTACTACTGGCCAACCATGGCAGTCGACGCCGTCGACTATGCTAAAAAGTGCCATGCTTGCCTTCTTCACGCCGACTTTATCCATATCGGAACCACTACATCCTACGGTCGCCTCCTGGCCCTTCGAAGCTTGGGGTATGGACATTGTGGGACCTATCACCCTCCTTCATCGAAGGGACTCCGTTTCATCCTAGCCATCACTGTCGACTTCTCCAAATGGACAGACGCAGTTCTACTGACAGAAGTGAAAAGCTCTAGGGTGATCAGCTTCATCAAGCATCATTTCATCTACCATTTTGGGGTACCCTGTAGGATTATCCGATAATGGTCCACAGTTCATCAGCCATACTTTCAGCAGATTCTGTAACAAGAATCGTATTCAGAATGTGGTATCAACCGTCTACAATTCGACAGCGAATGGATTGGCCGAGGCTTTTAACAAGACTATCGTCAGGCTACTTAAAAAGGTCGTGTCATCCAATAAACACGACTGGAACGAAAAACTCAGCGAATGCCTGTGGGCCTACCGTACAATGGTACGGACTCCGACGGACAACACACCGTTCTCTCTGGTTTACCGAAGTGACGCGGTACTGTCTCTCGAAATCCAGATATCCTCACTCGTGTTGCAATCACAAACCAGTTGATGGAACAAGACAATCAACGTCGCCGTCTGCGAGAGTTAGAAGCACTTAATGAGAAACGCCTCTTAGCTCCACAGTGCATTGAACTTTATCAAGCCCGTATATCACAAACTTTCAATAAGAAAGTCAAATAGAGGACTTTCCAAATAGGCGACCTGTTTCTGGCAGTCAGGAGGCCGATTGTGTTGACTCTAAAATGCCAGAAAAGTTCGAACCCAAGTGGGAGGGACCTTTTATCATCGAGATGGTATACTCAAATGGTGCTTACCGCCTCGCCCGACCCAACGGAGACTTGTTCATGATGCCCATCAATGACAAGTTCCTAAAGAAGTACTACTCTTGAGATAAACCTAGATATGTACTTCCCCTTACCCAGCAGGAGAGTCAATGAGCTTAATACTCAGAGTTCACACACTTCTCTTCTGCACAAATCCTGTGCTCCTGGAACCCAGCTGTTCCGTTGCATTATATCTCCAGTAGAAGAACAACCACATCCACATTACCTCTAAGTTGATCCTCTATGCCCCACAAAACATAATCTTACACTCCGTAAGATTACGCTAACTATCATGTTTACCATGTCCACATTACCTCTGAGTAAACATCCCGTACAAACAACCCCTGCGTTGCTGTACATCTACCGTAGAACTTCCATGTCCATATTACCTCTGAGAAGTTCCGCATACCTCCCTCCAGAGTCATTCCTACCACGTCCATAATACCTTTGAGTAGGAAAACTCCACCATAGGAACCCCATATTTGCTACGTCCACATTACCTCTGAGCAAACATGTCGGTCCTCTCAAACTTATTATCTGTACCTTAAAACCAGGATACACAAAAGATAATAGGTCCACAAAAATCACAAACACACCAGAAAATTCTTATTTTTGTCAAAGAGTGAGGGATTATATTTCAAAAAAGGGAAATCCCTAGTCATCACGGGGAATAGTAGAAAGTTCCTCGATCTAGTGCTTTAAGGCCTCAGTACGGGTATCCATAGTGGCCAAATCTCGATGTTCGGCTTCACCCTGTATCACCGCTACGGCCTCGGGAGCAGTATCGGCTTCATATTTAGCATCCAAAACTTTTGCTGGCAAGATAGAGCAAGGATGTGGCGCGTGAATTTTGCTTCCTCTTCCTTGAGTATCACATGCTCAGCCTGGGTGCATTCAGCATCCAGTAAAAGTTGAGCCCGTTGATCCTCGAGGAGACGAATCTTGGCAGTTATCTCCGTTATGCTGCTATCCAGGGAGGCTCGATGTTTAGCCTTCTCCTCAACGGATTGAGTCAGCCTCTCCGCTGCAGCCTCAGCATCAGCCACCTGGTGGTCCCAGATGACCACCGTGTCCTGTTAAGCCAACTCAACCTCGGCAATCATTTTTCTCTGCTCTTTTTCTATCAGAGCAGAAAAATCATTGCTATACTCTGGAGTTCGAAGAGATGTTGGTCGAGCTCGGCCACAGAAGCCTCCAGTATGTCGGCCATATGATCATGGCCCCGATACGAACGTATCAAACCGATATAGGGGAGCGCCATGGCTTTCGCCGTCGCGAAACTCCCGTTCGCATTCAGCACTGTCGATACTCCTTTCTACAGCATCTTATACACTGCCTCGACAGTAAATTGTATATACTCATCCGCATCAGCCAACACTTGAGGCATCATAGCAGGAGTTGGAGGAGCTACTGTGCTGGATGAAGGACCTAAAAAAGATCCACCGACCTTAATTCGCAAGGCTGAAACCTCAACATCAGCGGACCCTCCCTCAACGGGGACTTGAACTTCGTCGCTAGCTCGAGGAGCCAAGAGGGCGGAAGGAGCCGAATGGGGTATCGATATCATCCTCCAAGTAGGAGGAGCAACAAAGGGTTCTTTCACCAGCAAACCCTTACCCTTTTCGATCTCGGAGGGACCACCGACGTCTGGGGTTGTCTCATCTGCCTCCAAAATACCACCTGCAGCCAGCACAGGGCCTTCCTCCTCCGGCAAGACAGCAGGATCAGCACCCGTTTCCTGACTCGACATTTCCTCTGGAGTCGGGCTCGACAGACGAGTCTCGCCTCCCTCATCAAATCCCTTTGCGGGAATAGAGTCTGTCAGTACCTTCTAGAAACGGTGTAGCCGACCTTCCTTCATCATGACGAAGAGAGAAATCAACCCTCTCCTCTATTACAACCACGTTTGTTGCCCCTACTGCAGGCTCAGGGACCTCTGGAGGAATGTCATCCGAAGAAGACGAACTTCATTCCTCTTCCTCATCCGAAAGCACAGCTTCGCTGGGACCTCGATATCAGAGTCCCCTACGACAGCTTGTACTATCCCTGGAACTACTGCACCTTCAACTTCCCTTTCAGCACAGTCCGAAGATACTAAATCTTTACAGAAGTGACATCATCAGGTTCTCCTCCACGGGAGATGCCACAACCGGCGGAATGTGCTCTTCAGATGTGCTCGCCACCAACTTCGGTTTTCTAGCACCTGGTTTTGAAGCTCGGAGTTTCCTCTTCATCGTCTCCTACAAAAAGAAGATATATGTCACAAGAATGGTAGAATGAACCAGACTATTTGGGACGTCCTTACCTCTACAGGAGATGATTCTATTGACACTACCTGTGGCACTGCTTTCCTCTGCCTCTTCGGCGCAGAAGAACTGTAGAAGCATGAAAAAGGAACAGAAAAGTCCATGCGGCTCAAAAGTTCCTTAGAGCTTCATGCGGCTCGAAAGTCCTTTAGAGCTTCATATGGCTCAAAAGTCTCTTAAGGCTTCATGCGGCTGGAAAGTACACGATAGCTCCATACGGCTCGGAACAAGCCACGTGGCCTCATGCGGCTCAAAAATAGGCCTTTACAGCTGGCCATAAATGCTCTGAGCAGATGGCTTATTAATTACCTTGACACAGCGGCAGCTCTGACAATGACAGTTTGACAGCTCTGACATAAAAGTAAAATGATGACTCTTGACATCCACCTAGAGAGACGAGGAAACTCTTTACAGCTGGCACGATCCACCCATTTCCAAAGCTCTTTATGCGGCTCAGTTGCAAGGACGTCTATGCGGCCCAGTTGTAAGGGCCTCCATACGGTTCAGTTGCAAGGGCGTTCATGCGGCTCAGATTAAAGAACGTTCATGCGGCTCAGATTAAAGGACGTCCATGCGGCTCAGATTAAAGGACGTCCATGCGGCTCAGATTAAAGGGTCCATGTGGCTCAGTTGTAAAGATGTTCATGCGGCTCAGTTGTAAGGACGTCCATGCGGTTCAGATTAAAGGACTCTCATGCGGTTAGGATAAGGCCACCCTTATGCGGCTCTGACATGAGTCCATACTCATGTGGCTCATCTATGACAATCCTCCATGCGACTTGCAGCAGTTGGGACATGTGGCAGGAGTTGATCAAATCCCAATAATTCAGATTTATGGCAATCGATATAACAGACAGTTGGGACACATGGCAAGAGATTGTCCAAGATTTATTCACTTGGATTTGCTGATATCAACAAATTATTACAAAGCAGATTTGTTGCGATCAACATTAATTGCCCAGATCGAGTTCCAATGAACCATGCATTTGGTGTAATTAACATTAACTGCCCAGATTTGTTACAATCAATATTTAACAGCCCAGATTAATTTCAAACAAACGAGATCAAGGCAAATCTTCACCAAATCCCTAACCGCCCACTTTTTAAGGAGCAATTACTGCACACCCGACTTATCACGAAGTCCTATAAATAGCAAGGTGACATTCCCTTGCAAAGGCCTGGACAGAGTGATACTCACAGAGCTTGAGCAAAGATATTAGTAACCCCCGCCCACACAAAGAGCATTTCTTCCTCGGAACCGAAGCGACGTCCGATCGTCTAAGGAGTAAGGCAGAGTTGCGTCACTCTCCCGAGCCTCTACCGTCACCCCCCAGAATCAAAAGTAAACAATTATACTTTAGACTGCTTTTCCTAGATTTTGTTTCTAGGCTCTCTTTTGTACAAGCGAGTTTGTATTGTGAAGTAAAAGTCCAGTCCTCCCATAAAACTGTTCTATTCTTTTACAATCAACGGTAAACAAGAACCGACCTCCGTGTCAGAATTTCTTTCGGATGATCAGTCGAGGGCTCTGCCTGAGTACCCCCGTGGATACGGCAGGGGTATCTCGGTAACCAACCTCTGGCGGGCGGTATAATCGAGCCTTCGCCAACATGTTCCCAGTCGCTTCTAATTGGGTGCCGATGAAACTGGTCTCCCTATCATATCCAGGGGATACGGTGTTCATCGCACAATAAAATTTGGCGGTTAAGAAAAGAATCGACGGTCGTGGATTCAAAACTGGCATGGTAAAGCGAGCTCCGGTGCATCCGGCATTGTAGTAATGCCAAGCTCGTGCCCCATCCAGTAGACTCCCAGTATACCCCAGGCTAGTACTGGGGTTCCCCAACATCAATTGAGCATAGCCAAATTCACGTGTAAAACTGCTCGGCAAGTACGGCTCCAAGTAATACTGGTTCTTATTCCGATACACCAGATGGGACGGCCGGATGCTTTGCAACCAACGGAATCCCCACGGAGGCAGAGTTGTTGTGTCTTCACCCGAATCTGCTAAATCTTCATTAGCCTCGAAGCCTGTAAAAATGGGACCAACTTTAGTGATCTTCCATCCCTGAAGGTAGGATAAAACTTTCCTACAAAGGAACGCCAGTATGTAGCCATTTTCTCTGGTAGAAGCGGCGGAGGAATGCATCTCCGGGCCATGTAATCTTCTTCCTAGCCCAGACTCATCACGTTGGGATGTACAAAATCAACCACCCCATCAGATAATGAAACGGCAGCTCGACGCGAAAAAGTTTCCATTCTTACCTCGTTCATGAACGACGTTACCCGCGAATTCAAGTAAACCTCGCAGCAGGTTACACACCATTGCAGGGAGTAGAGCCAAGCGACGGCCAAAAACCAACTTCACAGCTGGCAGGATTAGGTTTTGGGTCACCCTCTCCAGAGCCTACCCGTCTGAAAAGACGTAATCCGGAGTCAAATCATCAGATAAGCAGCCAATACTGCTTTGGACGACATCCGATGAGTATAGTACCAGAAACAACTATAGAGACGCTCGTCCGACTCCCGATCCTCGTTTTTGCGAAGACTCTTCTCATTTAGTCTGCTCATTTCAGATAGCACTTCAGTTCTGGAGAGAGCTGGCAGATTCGTGAACCGAGAGAAATCCTCCGTGTCTTGCTTAAAGACATAATCTCTCCAAACAGTCACATGGGGCTGCGCTCCGCCCTTATCCTTCTTCTGCATATAATAGTGATGACTCGCCACTTTTTTGAAGACAGCCATCATCTCCTCGTCTTTGTCCCCCAGGACTTAGAACTCCTCGTTAGTCGAAAGTACTCCTCGTAGGATTCTGATCCCCAAGGAAGCCTCGATACCTCATACATTTCATGAAGTGCAAGTCCTAGCTCCCCCACCGGTGAAAAAGGTCCCGGTCTGGGTATTAAACATCTCCATGAGCACAAGGAACATATGCCTGTTGATGTCGACGCCCGCCTGGGCGGCACAGATATCGACAGTCAGCCCAATCTCCCTGAGTTCGGTTCGAAACTTCGTCAGAACCCAGAGTGTCAGCCCATCCCACTTGGATACATAATGACACCAACCTTCTACCCAAAATTATCTTTCGGGTATGACCGCTTCGATGACAACATACGATTGACGAAAGTCGAAGCACCAAAGGCAAAAGTGTCGGTAGGGACGTCACTATAAATACTCCCAGGATGCAGAGTTTGCAGGTGAAAGAGGACCCAGCCCGCGTGGCGGCCAAAGTATCCCTCTGGTTCGAGGTAGCATCGATCCTGATGGTGCCTGCCACGCTCCCCCTGAGATGGGGTTAGCTCCCATGTCATCCTCCTCTTGGAAGCAATACGACAGAAGGCTGTCAAAGGCCATTGACGCTCGAGCAGCTTAATAAACATGTTCACCCCTTGGTTGTGAAGAACCAATCTTCCCTGATCCTCAACACCTTCGCTTTAGTAGAAGTGAGGCGATCCCCAAATAGGAACTCAGGCTTCAAGAAATTCACATTACCAGAATCGACATATTTCAAACTGCCACACTCCATCATCCGTTGGAGGGACACATACTGTTGTTCCCAGATTTGGGTCATTCTCTCGGAAGGCTATCCAGCATGATGGCAGCTCGGACAGGATTTATCACCTCCTCGTGATAGTCAACTCCCATTTGACAAAGAGCAGCGTCTAGAAGTACTTCGTTCAAAAGTGGGATGGTCATAGAAACTGGCGGTCAGGAAAAGATGACAAAGAGTCAGATATGTTAAAACAATAAAATATCTGAGCCGCATTCTCTTCAGAAGCGCACACACTGAACCAAAGCTCAGGCGCATCTGAAAAAAAGCTTCAGCGCATCATCAGGACTCGAAGTCCATGCGCATCAGCAAGAAGCTTCAGCGCATCATCAGGACTCGAAGTCCATGCGCTTCAGCGTATCATCAGGACTCGAAGTCTATGTACGTCAGCGTATGTGAGTTCTAAAAAAAATTACTCAAGTACAGAAAGGTACGGCAAAGAATGACAAGAATACCCACCAATCATCGCCGATCGAATGTCGGCAGGTGTCCTGGGGACATCGTCAACATCGACCTCCGTAGGCTCTTTTTCTTTTCTTCGCCCTCGGCCGGCACCACCGAGGAGTCTTAGGGGCCATTCTTCAAGTTTTGGAAGAATTTCTTAAAGACACAAAGAAGAAAGGCTCTCTCTCCATCAGACGCCTATTTATAGGCTTGGTCATACGCATGAACCGATGAAGGGTGACGTCAGCCGCCGCTTGAGGTTCTGCGAAATGGTAACTGCGGATATTCCAAAGATCATAATAAACCGAGGCGTTATCATTTGCATTTAAAGGAAGCATGCGCCTAATCTATCATGCGCGGAGCAGTCACGCACCCAGGACAGTCATGCGCTCCATCGAAGACATGCGCCCACCATGCTTCTTATTCAAAGTATTCCAAAACTTGACGAAAATTTTAAAAACTTTGAAGGGGTCTTGTAGAAGCATGAATTTCTGGCGCATCAAGAAGCTTCAGCATCATCAGGACTCGAAGTCCATGTACGTCAGCAGAAGCTTCAGCGCATCATCAGGACTCGAGGTCCATGCACGTCGGCATATGTGAGTTCTAAAAAAATTACTCAAGTACAGAAAGGTACGGTAAAGAATGACAAGAATATCCACCAATCATCGTCGACCTAACGTCGGCGGGCGTCCTGGGGACATCGTCAACATCGACCTCCGCAGGCTCTTTTCCTTTGCTTGCCCTCGGTCGGCACCACCGCGAGAGTCTTATGGGCCATTCTTCAAGTTTTGGGAGAATTTCTTAAAGACACAGAAGAAGAAGAAAACAAAGAAGAAAGACTCTCTCTCCATCAGACGCCTATTTATAGGCTTGGTCATACGCGTGAACCGATAAATGACGTCAGCAGCCGCTTGAGGTTCTGCGAAATGATAACTGCGGATATTCCAAAGATCATCATCAATAAACCGAGGCGTTATCATTTGCATTTAAAGGAAGCATACGCCTCATCATATTATGTACGGAGCAGTCACGTGCGCAGAATTGTCATCTATCGAAGACATGCGCCCACCATGCTTCTTATTCAAAGTAATCCAAAACTTGAAGAAAAGTTTTGAAAACTTTGAAGGGGTCTTGTAGAAGCATGGAATTTTTGGCGCATCTACTACGCCCTAAAACAAATGCGCCGAGAGTTTAATACATCAGAAAACAGCAAAGGATAGTCAATACAAAAAATGCTCTTGACTAGAGACTTTTTTTTACATAAAAGACCTTTTACAGAAAGTGAAAGAAAGTCTAAAAATAGCAAGGCACATTGAAAAAGCTGTGTAGGCGCATCAGCTAGTCGTATCAAGACAGCAGCTACGCAGGCATCACTCCAGCGTCTCAATCAGGCGTGTCATCTCAGCGTCTCATTCAGGCGCATCACGTTGATGTCTCAGTATAGGCGATTCACTTCGTCTCAACCAAGTTTCTCGGCTAAAGGAAGCAGTCCTTTGAACATAACGCGAGTAGGCGATCAACCCCACTCTAGCAGGAGGAAGAGCTCTCCAAAGCCCAAGGAAGATGGAAGCACCACAATTTCGATCTGGGGCTCTTCCAGCATAACAAAGACGGGATGCAAATGTCCCCATCTTTAGATGCAACAGGCACCTTTGGCCTACGTCGTGACCCCACGATTCGACTTTTGGATATAACGATCACCTTCACGAGTGCGTACGAAGACAACTCGACGCATCTTTACCTTCGTGAGCATCTCGTCAACAGAATGTACTCGGGCAAAGAGGCACATCTCTACACTGAGAAAACGAGAGAGAATGGGGAACAAAACCCTCTCTCTGCTACTATTTATAGCTTGGACAAATCAGACCCATGCGCCAAGTAGCAGGCTCTCCGAATTCCATGCAACAAATGTATTCATGGAATGAATCTGTCTTTTTATAATTAGCCCAGTCAACATGCACAATTAAAACATTGGGAACCCAACTGTCGGGCCTAGGTGGATGTACTGTATGGCAAATCCCTGTACCTTTTTTTGATGCCCAAAACAGAGATCGAGCCTATGCGCTCACGATCCGAGCATTTAATGTTGAGTGACAGGCTGGACAGAATCCCATGTGCCTGTTACATCGAGCATTTAATACCGTGTGACAGAGGCGGCAATATGTCCCCCAAGAGTCCATTCCTTAGTAGAAGACGAGGGGTCGATGACATCAGCACATCATTTCGTTTGTTCGGTCTAACTGCCTTGCCACGTGGCCAACCAAAGCGCATGCACCACCACAGCCATGCGCCCAAATCTTTGCGTGCTCTCCAAAGCCATGCGCTTGGACTCGCTCTTGATCCCTAAAGACAACAGCTAAAGTCCTCTCCATGTGCCTAATCCTAGGTGTATTCTGTCAGATTGCTCTACACCAAATCCGAGATCTTTGAGCCACAGACATACGCTACGTGTCCTTTAACTCAGTTCAGTCCACGAAGGGGTACTAACCACCCAAGATCTCCGCAACCGAAGAATCTTCTCAGCTGCAACGTGTTGGCTCTTCTGCAGCCCACAGGCAACAGGAAAGATTTAATCCCCAAATTAAGGTGCATCAACCATGCGCCCCCGCCAGCATCAGCCACGTGGCATTTCCATGTCCAGGCGCATCCGACATATGCGTGCATGAGCAGCCAGCCTGCAATCTATAAATAGAGGATCATTCCTTCATCATACACATACACAGACAAAGACAGACATACATACTTAGAGAGAACACCTCCACAGAGGCCAGAAGAGACACTTAACGTCCACTTCTCCTCGCAACGCTCCGGCATCCAGAGCAACCCAGACCTTCAGAATCTAAAATCGTCGTCAGATCATCAACGGAGTTAATGCATTACCACTCGCTCCATCGACACAATACCCAATAAAAACAAAAGTGTACTCCTAGGACTACATCTGAGTCCTACATTGTAACACTGTTCTGTTTGTGATTAAAATTTCAATTCAAAGATTTTAATGGCACAGGGAGCGCTCAGAAGATTTTTATCGTGAAGTTCGATCAGCAGCATTTGAAGAGATACTCTTGAAGGACAGATCTACTCCCTCAAAATTAGTGAAGCCAAACAAGTCTTGCAAGACTTAGCTTCCGAAGGCTCATGGTGCATATCCTGTCAGTATCATAGAAGATATGCAACTGAAGGACTCTTTCACGTGGGCATGGAGCTCCTCTGTGGGCGCATAGCTCTGCCATAGAGGCTCCTGACAAGAAGAAAACATACCATTCCGGGCTCTACTATCCCAGCCGACTTCTCTCTTGTACATTCAACAACAGAGTGTTCAACGCTCGATACTTGGCAAAGGAAACCACAACGATGCCAGGAATCGAAGTGTTCGACACTCTGGGCAAACTCAGCGAGGGTCACAAACGAAGGAGACAAAACTGGAAGAAAATAGCTGCTTTACCAAGCATGTGCCCAAGAGGGTGTGTGGACGCATAACTCTGGCTAGAAGACTTCTGTCTTCGACAGATTATGCACCCAGGGTCATACGCCCAAGGATGCGCCCAAGCTCTACTGACCATACTATGTGCCCATCCAGGAAGCTCAGGCATGCTGCCAAGACTTTTGGAAAGCATGCGCCCAAAGGCAGACTCCAGGGTCTATACGCCCACAGCAAAAAGACAGGCCCCAACGCATATAGCACGGGGCTGTCTTCAAGGTCATCACAACTTAGGTGGGGGTTGCCCCTGCATGTGAACTAAGTCCGGATGTGCCAACTTTCCTTACAAACCCATATGCAAAGCTCGGCGATGCCTGTGACATGGGTTTTAAGGCAAAACTCCCTTCCGCTAACTTACGCGATATGATAAATCATAAGCGTAAAGCGAGGAGGATACGCAATTCATGGCATACATCCATGCACCAGTATTGTCAAACTATTGCTGCTCCAAAGCAACAAGAGTGCCTCAGAGGCAGTCCGTTTCGACGACTGCATCGCTCTGATGATGAAAAGCCGCTGTGTGTTTCATCCAACATGGCTTCATGGGGTCCTCCTTACGGGAGCCCCAGTCAAAGAAGGTGGACCACGAACCCAACTTTTTCTCTCAGTTCTACGAACAAAAAAGAAGAAGTCTACCGACAAATAGACAACGAGCTGTTACATCTAAAGGAGTCTATATGGGTACTCGGTCAAGGACGAGATTCCGTATAGATGATAAGGACTCCCAAGCTAGAGATGATGATCCTTCAGCTGGGGGTAGTATTCCCTCAGAGTCTGAAGCAGATGACCTTCACACCGGGGGTAGCCTTCCAGATGACGATGATCTCTCCGAGTCTGACGGTGACTATCTACCTCCCCTACCTGAAGACGAGGGACTTTTCAACTCAGAGACAGACAGTATCAGAACCAGTTGTACTGTTTCCTCTGTTCATCCTAGCATATTATCTACATACATGGCGATGGAGAGAGACCTGAAGAAGCTAGTGATCAGACCAACAAACGGCTAGAGGGTCTTAAAATAGCATTCGCCAAGATCACTGATATGCTTACCAGTATTATGGCGGTCTAAGCTGCTGGGATATTCCTCCACCTCAACCAAACGTCTCAGCACACGTTAGTTCGGCTCATAGAAACAACCCTCTTTTACTACAGAAGGAGTATCATTCCGTTGTGCCTCCTCCAAATCTTCCAAATACTGGGGGTGGTCTTTCACCAACGACGCCTGACAACCATACAACAGCCATTTCTCAATATCTGCTCAATCAACAGGATGCAATTGATTCTCTTATTGCCCGTCTCAATACCATCTCACACAAAGACAAGCTTCAGAAGATGGGGATATCTCAACCTTATCCTCCTGAATGGGAGAATGCTACTTGCCCTCCTATCTACAAGCCATGACGCTAAATTCATTTGACGGGATGACTTCTCCTCGCCAATACATGACATACTTCAACACGCAGACTCTACACTTACCCAGGGATGATCCGTTCTTATCAAAGTTGTTTATTAGACCTTGTAGGGGGTAGCTTTTGAATGGTTCTGCAGTCTGCCTGACGGTTGTATTAATTCCTTTAAAGACTTGGAGAGGTTATTCCTCAACAGGTTTTACAGAGTGGCATGCATGTTAGTATGTCCACCCTCATCGAGACCAAGCAAAGGAGGACCGAGTCTGTCATTGCTTTCATCGAATGCTTCAGGCAACTAGCGTTGAAGATGTCCTTCGGTATACCAGACTCAGAACTTATCGATACTTGTCGACATAACTTCCTTCCTACAGTGAAGTTCTGTTTGGGTATACATAAGTATGATACGTGGCCCGCTTTCTTTGGGGCGCTAATGTTGCTGAAAATAACGTCCCTAATCTGGAATTACTGGGGTTGAAAACACCCAATCTGAAGACAAAGGCAAGCACCCTCAAACTATCCCTGTCTGTGGGGGTAAAGGAAAGAAGTCTTGAAGGTCGACACTTCCAAGGGAGCTTCCAATTCTCAGGGTGCTCCTGACAAACCTAAGGAGAACGATGTTATTACCATTTTTCACAAATTAATGAAGGGAAATAAACTAACATTGCCTCCACCACGATGTCCTGCGGAGGTAAACCAACTCAACGATCCCAAGTATTGTCTTTATCATCAGTACATGCACCACTCTACCAAGGATTGCATCGTCCTGAAGAAGAAGATACAACATCTTATCGACAGCCAAGTGATCAACCTCGAAGCTGAAGACATGTCGTATCTTCTAATATGATCTCTCTTTAATTTGGTGACTTTTTTTCCACAGAAGTCCCAACAGCGTAGTCCCAATCCCCAAGGCAATAATGGAAGTCGTCAACCTGCTGCCAGCTTGCAACTCAACCTTGGTACCACTCACGACTGAACGTGGTGAGATCATGTGGGTCCATCCGGACCTTGTGCAAGAAATAATACAGGGGATGGTATCTTCCAAAGTAAAGAGGGGCAAGAAATACAAATCATGTCATATGGTGTCTTCTCCCATTTATGAAGTTCTATCTGGCGAGACGCGATCTAGGAAGGCTTACCTACGTACTTATGACCCTGCATAAGAAGAAGCAGTACCTTCTCAAGCTTCTGCTGCCTCCACAAGTTCAAAAGTCGGTCCATCTAAGCCCTCAACCACCGACAAAGTCAAGTAGAAGGAGACGCGATTTGACAAGTCTCTGAAGGTGCCAACTCCCGAAGGCATGGATCAGCCTTACAACTTTGACACACTAGCACAGCTGGCCAATAGACCTGCCAGGTTGTCTTTGTTCGATCTATTGCGACTCTATAAAGAAATGTGAAGGCCTTAAGTGAGGCATTACTATATGTTGACTCTTATCTCGCTGAAGTCAAAGCCCCCGCTGAAGATCCCGTCTCGTGTCCTCACTGCCACAGTACTATAGAAGTGGTGCCCAACATCACCTTTTCACGGGACGACATGCTACTCAAAAATAATTGTCATGATAGACCTTTGTACTATACAGGGTATATCGGGGCGATTAAGGTGGATCGGATGCATATGATCCAGGTTCCTCCCTCAGCATTATTCCTAGAAGTTTACTCCAAATTCTAGGAATCCTTCTGCACAAGCTATCTGCAACCAATACAACTATCATAACTTTCAATGCTGGGAGAAGCAACCCGCTGGGCAAGATCCGTCTCAACTGCCAGATTGGTAATCTCCGAACAGAGGTTTCTTGCTATGTAATCGACCAATCTATCCTACAACCTTGTTGGGACGTCCGTAAAAGAAGTGTACAATACATCTACATGATTCTAGGTCAATCTGGGCCAAAGTCAACTCTTGGTCAACTTTGGTCAACTCTAAAGTCAAACTAGGTCAACAACAAAGCTATCTTGGTCAACTGGTGAAACTTAGGCTATCAAGGGTCAATTTGGTCAATGGTCAACTATTGTCATACTAAGAGTCAACATTGGTCAACACTAGCCTATTCTAAGAGGCCACTCACAACCCTACAACCAAAACATTTCCTATACATTATCTATCTATCTATCTATCTATCATCTATCTATCTATATATATATAATATATATATATATATATATATATATATATATATATTATATATATATATTGTGTGTGCCTATGTATATATATATATATAGATATATATATAGATTAATATATATATATATTATATATATATATATATATATATATAATATATATGTGCCTATGTATATATATATAATATATATATAATATATATATATATATATATATATATATATATACACATAGGCACTATATATATACACATAGGCACATATATATATATATATATATATATATATATATATATATATATATCTACATATATACAAAGTAAATAATACAAAATACAAAGGGCATCTACATATGTATATGTATGAGCACACATACATACAACCCAAACTCTCCATATAACATCATATATACATGCTTACAACTATTAAAAACCCTCATCTCTCATAATCCTATATCCCATCTAACCACACACAAAGAAACTATGATATTGATGAATATGAATCTTGACTGATATAAAACTAACTCACTCTCACATATACATATGATGACTAAACTAACCAAGCCAATGCCAATATTCCCCATATATCCTATTTACTAGCCTTAACCTCATCTAGCTATTTCCCTTCTAACTGCTGCTACCACTGCTTTCCTCATATGCTTGCTGCTACTGCAACATGCTCTACTGCTGCTGCTGCTGTAATTTCAATTGCAGGCCATAGCAATGCTAAGCCAAGGAAAATCAAGCCAACAAAACAAAATCAAGTCCAGACCATTCAATGGCCAGACCCCTCTCCTGCTATCCAGTCACTCAAGACTTCCTACTGCACAAGCCAAAACCCCCAAATACTCATAAATATCAAACTGAGAACTCATCCTCAACATGCATTCGAACATAACCCTATACTTAAACATATAAATATATACAACATGTAATCCTAACAATTTGTATATCAAAATCAAACCCCAACTCTCTGTCAACCAACCCAAACATCAAACCCTACATACCCAAGCTTGAACTCATTCTCAGGAACTGAGAATGCAACCAGAGGCAAACATCAACTATATTCAGTATACCAAAAACATCAAACATCTTAAATACAAAATCAAAAACCCAATTTTATCTCCGTATCAGAAAATGCAAATTTCAATGAAATCGAACCCAAAACAATTTGCTAAACCCAAAATTCATTTCGAACAGAGGTAAGTCACCACGCATATGTGTTAGGGGGTGTCCTCGTGTCCACAAATCTGAACACAAAGTGTCAAGGTATACAAAAACATGTATTAGTGTATAGTATACAGAAATGCCCAAACACAGCCTCGTACGGGCGTGTCACAGGCTCGTGCACTCGACACACGACACCAGTGTCCTCGTGCACGTGTCCCTGTGTTTGCCTAGAGTAGAGCTACATGTTTGAGTGTCTGCATCGTGTCTGCGTGAGTCATGTCAAGAGTTATACGTGTGTATCAGTACAAATTTTTTGCACGTGCACAGTGTGTACGAAACCAGTGCACATGTGATTTCTCACTTGACACGACACAATTCGACACGAAACTTTGGGGGAGCCTTGTCAAACATTTCCCCACCTTTGTGTCAGTTTGACATATTCACGTGGCGTGTCCACTGAGAAATCGTATTCGGGTAGCAGGACAGTGCACCGCAGCATTGTACAGCGTGTCCAGTCCAGATTTGGATACGAACACAAGTGTGCTCGTACTCAGAGACACAAAATCAATCCCACATGTAAGGCTACAAATCCCTTCAAATAGAAATAAAAAATAACAATACTAATTCCTATCAATTTCATCGAACACATATTCAAAAACACTGATACGTGTCCGATACGGACACGAAATGGACACAATTCCTACCAAACTTGGGCTATACCTAAGGGAACCCTAAATTGATGCATCTATCAAAAGAAATTACGAATTTAAAGGTGTTTGATAGGTTTTACCTATTGAGGGTGAAACCTCAATGAAAGGCTTTGAAATGAGAGCTCTTCTCCCACTTGCAATGATCCCAAGCCCTAGAATCCTTGCTAGCTAGTCACCAATGATGTCCTCTGCTGTTGAGGAGTCCAATGCAATTGGTTTGGTCCAATTTTGTGGAGAAATGAGGAATTGGTGAAGGTTTGGGGAAGAACACTAATAGGGATTTATGTAGGTATTTAAAAAGAGGCAAGAACTTTGATGATGTGATTAAATAGGGGTATGGCCTCTTGATGGCTGTTGATAAAGGCTAGGGTTAGGGTTTTAGATGAGTGGCTAAGGCTTCTCCACCTAAATTTAGGCTAATCAAAGGCTCACATCAAAAGTAGCCTTCTTAACATAATATCTAACCAAAATATCTCCTAATATAATATCTAGATATTAATCTAACTTCGTCATTAAGTCTCTAACCTTCTAATTAAACCTCTATGAACACCATTAACTTCTAGGTCAAGTCTCAAATAATTAACTAGCACATATTTAATTAATATAATTTATATTTCATAATATTATCAAAATGACCAAAATGCCCTTAGGCTAAAAAGTTGCAATTAGTCATCATATCAGATGGTTAGGTCCCCGTGGTCAAGGTTAGTCTCTAGGTCATGCAGTCTCTAGGGTTGCACTAGAAAAATATCAAAATCACAAGTCATGATTTTAAATAGTTTTAAATTGATTTAAAAATCACCATAAATCATATAATGATTTAAATAACATTATTAAATAATTAAAAAAATATAAAAGTTTAAAATTAACCTCATTTTAGAAACTGGGTGCTACATCACCAGTGCTTCAAGTACGTCAACAGCGATAGCGTCGTAAAGACAGAGTTTGCCGATATCGATCCTTTCAAAGGTATTGAAGCCTACTATGGAGATTCGGTACTTTACCAATCGCAGCCCTCCAAGGATGACGGCAAGAAGCTGACGATGAAGCTGAAGTGAGTTCATCTGCCAGTGATGGTCCCCTGATTATCCGAGTCAAAGGATGTACTACTCCAAAAAGTACTCCAAAGCCTCTCACAATCTTGGTTAAAAAGAAGAACCCTGATAAGGTCAAACCATTGACCATCACTCTCCGCAAAACACCTCGGGTGGAACCTGCTGAAGTCCGTTCTCCCAGTCCTGAAGAGTTACACTATGTGGTGAACTTGTCCAAGGCTGTGGCTCATGTTCCAGTCAATGATCCTCTCAATGAGTATATCAATACTCAAAATAATGTACCTTCAGTGGATGATGTTATCCCTGAAGAAGAACTTGCATATTTTCTAAGTAAAGGTTTATCTTTGAATTACTCCAATGTCTACCAATCTATAAACCAGTATATAGATACAATATACGCTCTAGAGCACGACATAGGACCACACCTCTGCATGCCTGTCACAACGCCTCATCTGCGAGAAAAAGTCTGGCCAGAAGATATCCACTACTTCATTGTTCTAGCTAGAAATAAGGGTGAAGAACTAATCATCTTCGGTCAAATAATTGGTGAAAGAAAGTTTATGGACTCTACTTCTCCTAATCACAACACCGAAGCTGACTATGATTCTGAAAAAAATGCAACTTTACCTATATAGTTGGCAGGCCAAGAATATCATCCAGAACATGGGATATGATATAAAAAGCGACCAGGGGCTAAACTACGGTCAGGGACGACGATTGCCAATACGTCACTTTGCTCCTCCCGAAAACCCGAGAACTATTAACAATAAAACGGTGTTGGTTTGGGTTACGTCACTCCTCCAACAACTCCTGAAGGATCAGACGTCGAAGCAGATTGTTGTTCTCATTCTTCTGATTCTTGCCTCTGGGATTCAGACTCCAGCATTAGAGACATGTTCAAAGCAACTTTGTCCGTCAATATGGTGTCATTTGACCAGATTACAGACGATTTCCAATCAATCGAGCTTGAACAATAGGCTCAAAAGATAGATACTAGGTGGGAGTTATATTTCGAACAATGTGAACCACCTACCGAAGACGAAGTCGTCTTTGTTAATTTAGCTCTTAAACCAATCTTCATCAGCAAAAGTCTATCTGGCGAAGAACGATAATCTCTTATACGGCTTATAAGAGAATACATTGACGTCTTTGTATGGAGCTATGAAGATATACCAGGCTTTGACCCTAAAGTTGCTATGCACCGCCTAAATATCTCGTCTAAATACAAGCCAGTGAAGCAGCAGCAACGACGATTCCAACCTGATATCTTGGAGGCCATCGAGAGTGAAGTCAAGAAGCTTATTGCAAGTGGATTCATTCGCGAAGAACAACACCCTGACTGGGTCGCTAATATTGTTCCAGTCATAAAAAAGAATGGTAAAGTTCGAGTCTGTATCGATTACCGTGATTTAAACTCTGCATGCCCAAAAGATGAGTTCTCTCTACCGATCACCGATGTAATGATCGACAATACTTGTGGCTTCGAGCGGATGTCCTTCATGGATGGGTTCTCAGGCTACAACCAGATCAATATGTTCCCCAACGATGAGAAACACACATCTTTTCAAACAACGTTGGAGGTATACTGCTATACGGTGATGCCCTTTGGATTAAAAAATGCAGGGACGACATACCAACGAGCTATGAACATAATTTTTCGTAATCATTTGCACAAAACAGTGGAATGCTATGTAGATGATATCGCAGATAAAGTTGTCTCAAGGGCAACCACCTCTAAGATTTGAGAACGGTGTTCGAACTAATGCGTGCACACCAACTCAAGATGAATCAAACCAAGTCTTTTCTGGGAGTCTCCAGCGGCAAGTTCCTTGGTTTTGTTATCACTTCAAAGGGCATACATCTTGACCCGAAGAAAAGTGAAAGCTATCCTCGATATGCATCCCCCAAGAAATCTCAAAGATCTACGTGGACTTAAAGGAAGGCTAGCCTATATCAGACGATTCATTTTAAACCTTTCTGGAAGGTGTCAACCGTTTACTCAGCTTATAAAGAAAGGCGTATCTTTCGTCTGGACTGAACAATGTCAATGCATATTTGACAACATCAAGAAGTATCTCACACGCCCCCATTATTGGTGGCCCAATAATGGAGAAGCCCTTCTTACTATATGTTCGTGCTATGGACCATTCCCTTGGTGCCCTATTAACTCAGAAGAATAAAGGTGGCCATGAACAGGAAATCTACTACCTTAGCCGTACGATGGTGGGTACCGAGCACAGATACACACCTGTGTAAAAAAAAATCTTGTACTGGTATTTGCTATCCAGAAGACACGCCAATATGTGTTTGGACAGACTATCCACATCATATCTAAAGTCAATTCTCTCAGAATACTCATGACTAAAACAGATTGTCTTAATTTCCATTTAGCTACATGGGCAATGATGTTGACTCCATACGATATCTTGTTCGTTCCTCAGAAGGCAGTAAAAGGCCAAGCGTTAGATGATTTTCTAGCAGCTCATCCAGTGCCAGAATCGTCCAAACTCTACGATGAAATCCTCGATGAAGTAGTGGAGTCTAACACCGTAACTGAGAAAATCCCCATTTGACGAATGTTCTTTGACGGTGCATCAAGAACAGGACCTAAAGAAAATATCGTGGCCGGAGTAGGCATCGTGCTTGTGTCACCCGACCATCTGGTTATACACCGTACATATTTTCTCGTGGAACCCTGCACCAACAACATGGCCGAATATAATGTCCTATTGATCGGCCTTCAACTGGCAAAACAACTGGGAGTTGACTATCTAGAAGCTTACGGTGATTCTAAGCTAATAGTTAAACAGGTCCGAGGGGATTATGAAGTTCGTCACGAAGATCTCATCCCATATCACAAAGCGACAATCGAATTGGCATCTACTTTTGTTGGATTCTTCATCGAGCACGTGCCTCAACTACAGAATATAGAAGCAGATGCTTTAGCTACCAATACTCAACAGTCGATCATAGTCTCTGGTCGAAAACTATTCTGTGTGAAAGATGTCTTGCATATTCATCACAGTTACATAACAGAAACAAATGTTAATGTTAAAGACTGGAGATTTCCTTTCATAGACTAATGGAATCCTTCCTGGGGATCCAAAGGAAGCAGTATCTGTCCAAAGACGATCCCTCAGATTTTTACTATAATACAGCTACCAAAATATTGTACCAACGCTCTTACGATGGGCTACTGTTACGATGTTCATCAGACACAGAAGCTAAACATGCACTCCGTGAGGCTCACGACGGAGTTTGTGGTGCACATCAACCAGGCCTCAAATTACAAGATCGTTTCAGACGAATGGGTTATTATTGGCCCACGATGATAGCAGACGTTGTTGAATATACAAAAAAGTATAGGGCTTGTTAGTTCCATGCCGACTTCATTTATCAACCTTTGGAGTTTCTACACCCGACGGCAGCATCTTGGCCTTTTGAAGCCTGGGATATGGACGTCATAGGCCCAATCAGCCCGCCATCTTCCAGAGGACATCGGTTCATCCTAGTTATAACCGATTACTTCTCCAAATGGGCGAAAGCTATACCGCTCACCGAAGTGAAGACGTTGAACGTGATCAGTTTCATCAAACATCATGTTATCTATCGCTTTGGCCTACCTTGCAGGATCATCCATGATAATGGTCCACAATTCGCGAGCCATACATTTTATCGATTCTGCGATAAGAATCAAATCCAGAATATAGCCTCTACTTCCTATAATCCAGCGGCTAATGGGTTAGCAGAAGTCTTCAATAAGACCATCATTAAATTTCTCAAGAAGTTCGTGTCTTCAAACAAACGCGATTGGAATGAGAAGCTCGGCGAATGTCTCTGGGCCTATCGTACAACGGTCCGGACTCCAACAGGCAGTATGCCATTCTCTCTTGTTTATGGGAGTGAAGTAGTTCTTCCCCTAAAAATTTAGATTTCTTCTCTTCGAGTAGCCTTAGCTAGTGAGTTGACTGACGAAGAAAGTTACCGTCTGCGACTACAAGAACTCGAAGTGCTAGACAAAAAATGCTTATTAGCTCAGCAGCTTATTGAGCTATACCAAGCACGCCTTTCCAGAGCCTTTAACAAAAAGGTGAAGAAAAGAATCTTTCAAGTTGGTGATCTGGTCTTAGCAGTGAAAAGACCAATGGTCATGACGTACAAGACAAAAAAAATCAGCCTAAATGGAAAAGTTCTTTCGTTATAGAATCAGTATATTCTAATGGTGCGTATCGACTAACCATACCTGATGGTGACTTGCTCATGATGCTGATCAATGGCAAGTTCCTGAAAAAATATTATGTGTAACCTTTGTAAACAGTGTTCACATATTTTCAGTCATGTAAATGTACAGTGCAATATTTATGTGATTAAAAAAATTATTTAACTATTAGCCGTATTTCAATAGTTGAATACGCCATGGATAATAGGTCCTCTAAAAAGATTCTCCAGTAGAATTATTTCCTTTTTTGACTCTGCCCAAACTCGATCTGACGAAAACAAGTCACGTCCATATTACCTCTGAACTATTTTTCGATAATTATTTCTCCAGTGGGATGATTAAGAAACGTTTTGCCATGTCCATATAACCTTTGAGTAAAGCATTCATCAAAGATAATCACGTCCATATTATCTCTGAATTATCCACTCCTACCTAATGTTATATATCCTTCCACGTCCATATTACCTCTGGTCAGATATAGAACATCCTCTTCTATTATGTCCATATTAACTCTATTAGCAGTTTCTTTCAACTTATTATCTATATTCAAGAACCCTGAATATAAAATGATAATAAGTCCACATCAAATTCCTCAGCGAAATATCTACCAGAAATATTCCTACTACGTCCACATTACCTCTAGTTCTGATATTTAACAAACTTCATTCATGAATTTTGAAAGCCAAAAGATTCTTTATTAAAACGTCTATCAAAAAACGGAGAAAAGATACAAGAGTCTTGATGGCTGAAACAAATAGTTATAAATAAAAAAATCTAATGGATACACAATCGATTGATATTATCCCTTAGAGCCGCAATTTCAGTTTCAAACTTCGCGGTAGCATGGCGGCGCGCCTCCTCTTGACGAGCAGCCTCATCCTGGAACAGGATCAGATTCATGTGCTCTCCCTCCAACTTCACCAGCTGTTCTTTTAAATGGTCGAAAGTTGTGGCAGTCATGGCAGTCTGAGCCAAATAGTCCTCCTATTCAGACGTCGCTATCCTCAAGCTAGCCTCCAGTTGAGCAATCTCACTCTGGATCCGTGTAATGTGATTATATTTTTCAGTAATCTGTGCAGCCAGCTCATTCTTCGAAGCAGCACGTGCCTCACTCGAAGTGTTGAACTGCTCATACTGATCAGCTAATTCACTGATCTCTTGAGTGAGGGCATCCTTCCTTGCTTGGAAAGTAGCCTCCTCCTCCAAGAGAGCTGCGATTAAAGCCTTGTCTTCTGTATGGAACAGCAACGTCGGGCTCCGTTGTTTAGTATCCCTAAATTTGGCCACCTAACCCTCCAGATCATTCAGAACCGTCCTTAGAGCATTAGCCCGCTCTTCATAGCTGGCAATGCTCTCAAGGGCCGCCACTTGGCATTCAATAACAGCCTTCACAGGGCCAAAGGCATCGTTCCGATTCAGAACTCCAGGAAGCTTTACTTTCAGGACAGAATAGAAAGCTTTGACGACTTCCTGGGCCATCTCGTCGTCTTCAGTGGAGGTCGTCGGGAAGGATGCTTGATGAGGTTCTTCCACTCCAGGAAGAGATACCTGACAAGAAGCCGAACATGACAAAAAAATAATATATGTATCAGTAACCAAAAAAAAAGAAATGAAAAAGAGTTGTAATTTCATACCTTCGACATGCTCAGCGCCAACTTGGGCTAAGTCATCGATCTTGGCTTTAGGAAAACCGAGAGCAGGTCTAGGCTATTCAAGAAGAACAATATCAAGGCCTCGAACAGCATCAAGCTAGGTATCTTCTACGGCCCCAGCTGGACTGGGAGCAGATTCAGCAGCATCCCCCTCAGTAGGCTGTTCAACCTCTCCTTCTGCAGCCGATGCCTGCTCACTAACAGATCCCTCCGCACCAGCAAATTCAGAGGAGCCAGGGACAATCTCTGTTTCTCCTCCAAGGCCTTGGGCTATCTTTACGAGTGGTTCCTTCTCCTTGTCTATAAGGGAATATACAATGGCGGTCAGCCTCACGAGGAAAACGCAAATCAAAGTCGAAAAATCTTATTCGAAAAGAGGTGCAAAGATAACATACCCACAGGAGGGTGAGCCGATTGGACTTGATTCTCGTCCAACTCTTTCATTATGGCCCCGATTGCAGACATCGCCCCCAAGGAGATATCGAAAGAAGGACTGGCGTTCTGGTCGCCACCATAATTCGGGCATTCGCCCTAATCATCCGTTGATTCAGCCTCCTTGACTGGGGACGGCTGAATACCGTCTTCCGGTCGATGACAAGGAGGGGATACTGTTGTCACATATACTTCCTTAGACGAGGAGGCACTTGTCTCAGCTGCAACTTCAGGGTCATGTGCAAAGGACAAACGCAAGGGTGAGAAAGCTTCTAATGGCTTGACCAAAATGGCTATGGAGTCTAGGAAGGGATCTACCTTCCAAATGATAACGGCCCGTGATGCCGTTCCACTTCTTCCAGTTTGCCGAGAAGACCTTCTTAAGGGAGGTGAGCCAGCACCCACTTCCTTGGCTCTCCTTAGGGCAATAGTCTTCTTCTTCCTCTTAAAAGTTGGCTCCTGGGCCGATTCAGTTGAAGCTTTTCTCTTCTGAGGAGGAATGGGAAGAGAAGAATCATCACTACACCAAAAGAGGGATTTTCTAACACATTTTTTTCAATTGCTAACGGTTTTTGTCGTTACTAATTACTAACAGTAAAAAATTGTTAGCAATACAAACAAACCATTATTATAAATTAATAAACTAAAATTTAATTTTAAAAACACTTATTATTTATGTTGCAACACATTAAAATTGTTAGCAAACTTAATAAAAATTGATTAAACAAAGAACCCTATCCGTTGAAAAGAAAAGTGTTGGGGGGAACCATTTCCTATTCCCCCCTTTTTCAGCCTCTCTCTTTCCCGTGAACCCTAGAGTTTCTCAAACCCCCCCTATGACCTCACTTTCACTTCGAGGACTTGAGCCTCCTCCTCCTCCGTGGAGGGCGATGTTGGCGACCGCAACTGAGCCACTACGGAGCATATTGGGGCTGTCGCGGGTAACGAAGATGGGGTGTTTCGGCTTTTTCTTAAGGCTTGGCTGGCGACCGCAGGGCTGACGGGTTTCCTTTGTCCTCCTCGTCATCGCTAGGGAGTTGAACTCATTGGGGGCATGTCGACTTAGCCGCCCATTTTGGTCCCAGCGAGACCTAGGTGGCCAGCCCACCAGCGGTTCGCCAGCTTATTAATTTTTGGCGCTTCTCTTTATCTCCTCTTCTTTCCTATGTAAGTAAACTATATGTTGTAGATCTTTTTCTATTTATAATCCTTGTATTTATATATGCATACATATTCAGAAGCATATAGCTATATATGTTTCTTAAGTTGTTAACCAAGGATGGGAAGGTGATGTTTGATTTGTTTGAATAATAGAAGAAGACAAGGGAGTTGTATAACGAAGGATGCTGCTTCTATATTTCTCTTTCCAATTGACTTCTAAGTCTAACTATAGATCTATGTAAAAGTTTTTTGTAGAATTATCCTCTAAAAAACTTTTCACCACACCTTTCTACAGCATTGTGGAGACCATACTATGGTAAACTAGATTCTAGCTTGGAATGAAGATCAGATGCCAGACATTAAAGATGAACCTTGCTTGATTAAGGTCTAGCTAGGTAATGCATGGTCACTTGAACCATTTGCTTCCATTTATGCACTTGAACCATTTTCTTTGTAATTTCTGGAGTGTCTTATTTTATCTTTTGTATAAAATTGTAGTGCTGCCGTTGCAATTTAATGATGTAATAGTTAACCATATGGTTCTTCTATGTATGTATGATTTCACCAAATTATGTTGGATGAGTTTGAGTTGAATTTGATATTGATAGATAATCTAATTTTATTATGTAGCATGAGGTATTTATTGTAGCCAATATATTTGTTCAGCTTTAATAAAATTTAATGATTATTGGAATATTAATCTGGTTGCTAAGTTTATATTGATTTGTGGCTCATATCTGTTAAACATTATTTATCTAGCATGAAGTCAACAAGGTTGTTACTCACTGTTGTCAAGGAACTATAAATACAAGACTTTTTTCTTGGTGCTGCTGCTTAAAGCTAAGGCTCAATAAAGCCATCAATTGTTTTACTTTTTTTATCCATTTGTAACGGTAAAAATTTGTTAGTAATTTCAAGTGTTCTAACAGTTTTTTACTGTTGGTAAATTTTACTTCCCAACGGTTGTTTACCGTTAGTAAATTTTATGTACCAACAGTTTTTTACCAATAGGAATTTGTTTTTCCTAACGGTAAAAAACCGTTACGAAAATTCCCCACGATCAAATTACAACGGTAGAAAAGTATTAGAAAATTTTTTCCTAACGTTTATAGTCATTAGAAAATGACTGTTTTGGTGTCGTGTGCATCTTTCGTGTCCTCCTTTGGAGGCACTGCCGGCTCCTTAAGGATAGCCCTCGGCCGTGGTGCTGCGGCTGGCTTCACAGCTGGAGCAGTGCTCTCCTTCTTACGGCCCTTCGGCGCCTTTTGGACATGTTTCGCAGAAGGGGGGCCAAACCGAGTCCCCAATATCAAGCTCTGTTCACGATCATACCGGGGATGAAAGGTATTGATCTGAACATAAAACTTGGCAGCAGCATAGAACAAGTGGGTCTTGGGCTTATCCGAAGGCAGAGTGAAGATTGTCCTCGTGCATCCGACACTGTAATATATCCAGGCACGCACCCCGTCAATTAAGCTGCCTATTGACTCCAAATACGGGCTAGCATTTTCCAAACGGAACTGATTGTAGCAAAAATGCCACGTGAAATGACTCGGCAGATATGGCTCCAGATAGGCATGGTTCCTGTTTCTAAGCACCAGATACGACGGCCTAATAGACTGAAGCCAGTGAAATACCCCAGCAGTCAAGCTAGTGGCATGAACTCCCTCATCCACTAAGGTATCTCCTGTACTACCGCTGCTGGACGGAGGGGATACCCTGAAGAACTCATAGTTCTGTAAGAAGCTTAAAGCCCTTCTGTAATCGGGTACACCAGTGACGACCCAGTCCGCATCATGGAATCTGCGAAGAAAGACATCTTCCACCAAAGAGTCCGTCATCGTCCCAGCGTTCATCAGAATAGGACAATACAGCAGCAGCCACCCCATCAAGAAATGATACGAAAGTTCAGTCCGAGTGAAGTTGGCTCTGCCGTCAGGAGTCACCGCATTTCTAACAAGTCCCGTAGACCCCGTTTAGTGGCACAGACCATCGCGGGAAGCAAGGCAAGCCGGTATCCGAATACCAGCTTCACAGCAGGAAGTATTATGCTCCGGCTCATCCTTTCAATAGTCCCTGAACCCCCAGGGACTATACAGTCACGAAGCCAGATCATCAAGAAAGCTGCCAGCACGGCTTTTTCCGACAATGGATATTCAGCTTGACGAAAGTAGTGGCCGATCGGGGACTTCACTTTAGGATCATTATTGTCCTCAGTATCCGCCGTATCATAATCTGCCATCCGGACTTCTATCTCGGACTTGGTCATAGGTTTCAAAATCGAAAAGGAGGCCGGATCCTCCCCTTCTCCTTGAATGAAGACGTAGCCCGTCCAAGCTCTTGTGTGGGGATTGGCCCCCTCGGTCCTTCCTTTCTTGTTGATCCTATGGCAGATGACGAGGTGGCAGAATAACTCCTTGTATACATCCATCATCTCGGATTTCTCATTCTCCAGGTCTCAGAGCTCCTCATCACAAGGCACGTACTCTTCATACAGCTCTGTGCCCCAAGGAAGCTTCGACACTTCCTGCATCTTGTGGAGAGCCAATCCCATCTCCCTACCTGGAGTAAAGAAAGTACAAGTGTGAAGGTTGTATAACTCTGCCAAGGAGACAAACATTGGCCAGTTGACCTTTATGCCATATTGGGTGGCCCTAATAGCATAAAAAAGGCTAGCTGTCTTCAGCGTGGATTCATATGTGGAAAGTACCCAGTCAGTGAGGTTGCTCCAGAATAAAACTGGATACCTCTAGCCTTTCATCCGCATCTTTCCTACGGGATAAGATATGTCCCTCGACATCATCAGATTACAAAGTATGTCGACAGCATAAGGGTGGAGGTCAGTCGGGATGTCGTTTATTACGGCACCAGGTTGCAGTCCCCTCGTGGAGTAAGATGTAGAGCCCCTGACACACTTGAAAGTGTTCTTCTTTCGATCTTCTGAGTTGAACTGTATTCTTCCGGATACGACCCCGGGGAGCTCAAGGGTTAGCTCACATTTCATCTGTCGTCGTACGGCTAAGACAGTGAATGCAGACAAAGGATACTGACGCTTCATCAACGGTAGCCATATCCTCTGATTGTTCAGCCTGACCACCAGTGGGTTTCTCAAGTGTATCGTCTCGCCATCTTCGAACCCCACACTGTCACCGAACAGAAAGTACGACTTCTCGAAATGACGTACCCCTCCGAACAAGAGCTTCCCATCGTTAATCATCTGCTTCAGAAAGGTCTTGTCATGTTCAAGTATGGCGAGCGTCCGTTCTATAGGCTAGTTATGACTGATCTTGGCCTGAACTTTGCTGACCATGTTGGTTATGAGGCTTGTGCCGAGGACTTGGCGAACAGAGCCGAAAGGGATTCCACCAAGTTCCGGGATAAACATGTTAACTGCAAGGATGGAAGAGAAAGTCAGACTCAGAATCTGCAAAAAAAAACTAAGTGCTAGAGGAATCCTATACGCCCAAAGAGCTATACGCCCAAAGGGCTATGCGTCCAAAATAGCATATGGGCACATAAACATACAAACAACATGTGGACGCATAACATGCAGCAGTATGTGGGCGCATAACATGCAGCAACATATGGGCGCATTACTTGTAGCAGCATGTGGGCGTATAAACACACCATAGTGTAGGCGCATGCTTCTGTGGGTGCATATAAATGCTCACAGAAACATGTTGCCTTGGGCACATGCACCCAGGCAGAGGAAAATTTTGAGCGTCATAAATTAACGCTCAAGACTTTGTTTTGAGGCGTAGCGTCATCCAGGATCGGGTCCTGGACTAGCGAGGACGTTGTCGCATGAGGAGAGCCACTCGGTGCAGCCCCCTTGCCCTTCGCAGATCTTTTGGCGGCCTTGGGAGATATGGTTCGTATAGAGAAGAGATGACAAATCTTTTGAAACTTTTGAAGGAAAAGAGAGTAATGAATCTTCTCTCTCTTCAAGGCCTATTTATAGGCATGGGACAAATACTATGCGCCCACTACTCTTATGCGCCTATGCGCCTACTGCATACTATGCACCCACTACGACTTATGCGCTCACATGAAGACCTAGTCTATTGCACATTATACGACTACCACTTGCTGACATGGACAACGCATGAAGGATAGACCTCTTCAAATTCCACTCCGATGAATCTGTCAGTTCAGATTTTTGAGGAAGATATCAACAGCCATCTCTCTGACAGTCTGGCCAAACTCTATGCGCCTAAAGGGAGAGCTTTGTTATGCACCCACATCACGAGAAGACATTCCATGCTTCTTTTAAAGTATTTCGAACTCGTTCAAGTATCGAAAACTTTGAAGGGGTCTTGTAGAAGCTTGAGAATTTTAGCAGTATTGACTACCATGCACCCAAGTTAGGGAAGTCATATGCGCCTAAGTCACCAGAGCAAGCTATGCACCTAAGACACCAGAACAAGCGATGCATCCAAGTTACTAGAGCAAGCTATGCGCCCAAGTTACCAGAGCAAGCTATGCGCCCATGTACCCACTCTGGACTCCTCCAAAAGAGGGCACATAGCCCTGTTTCAGGCTATGCGCCCAAGTCAGGACAGTCCCTGACTCGATCAAAACCATGATCAATCGTGCACCAAATCATACAGCCACATCAGTCTCTACGAGTAGTCGTGCACCGAAGCATGCAGCCACGTCAACCCGATGATCAACCCACGATCACGCAGTCTGCATGCGCCTACACTCTATGCGCCCAAAGCAGGACTATGTGCCCGCATAAAAATTAGTGTATTTTCTCATGTGGGCACATAACATCATTCTAGCACAGAAACGACTATAAAAAGGGGTCTCATACCTCTTCAAAGGACAGAACGGAGAGCATTTCAAGAGCTAAATTGCCGCACTTCTTGCCAGTGAGCCGAGAGTTAGCAATTTTCTTAGGTTTTTTTCCACTTTTGTAATCGGAGTGTCAACAAAGTAAATGAGCAACTGCTGCTCGATCTCCATCGTCCCATTCCCTAGAATTATTTTTGTACTCGGGGATCCTCAGCGCGGGATCTCTCAGGCGTACTCGATTTGTGGTGCCTTGTGCCAATAAGAAAAGACAACGTTTCTTCTTCTTTTTTGTGTGTGTCCACAAAGGAGTAGACTGGACGTACCCACGATCTCATGTCCTTACACTGGGTGCATGTTGTGACACAACGATTTATTTTTGACATCCGTTGCACCTCATGCAACGATTTATTTTCGACATCCGTTGCACTTCGTGTAACGATTTATTTCCGACATCCGTTGTACCTCATGTAAAAATTTATTTTCGACATTCAAAGGTAATGTTTGAATCCGTTCAACACATTCGATATCAACTTTTATGTTCATTTAAAATGTGCACACATCGTAATTCAACTCTTGCATTTCATGCAACGAAAAATCCCATAATTTTTGTTATATCGATGCAACCAAAATTTTTATATCGACTTGTTGCATTGAAACAACAAAAATCTCAATTCATATTTCACAACGTGTTGCACTTGCAACATCAAACATTTCAATTCACATTTCGCATCTTTTTGCAGTTGCAACAATAATATTTTACGACTTTCTCAGAAAACATCATATAATCTTCAAAACACATGCGACAAAATTATACGACTTGTATTAGACTTATTGTATGGAACATCCAGTACAACATCGAATGGAGTCAAGAGTGATTTGATTGTGGTGGACAACTTTAGAATTAAAATGAAGCAAGCATCCTGAGGAAATTGAACCTAGAGCCCTGATACGAATTTATCACGCCCCAACCCAGAAAATCGCTCGTCCTCATATCGATTTTATTGAATCGTTCGTCCTCACTATGGCATGATACCATACGAGTCTGGAGTTGCACTCTTACAAGACAAGATGACAAGTTCTCAAATGGTTATTTCGATTGATTATTAGCAATAAAAGAAAACAGAGTCACAATTCAGTTTCACAGAGTATACGAAATAATTCTTTTTATTTGATAAGCAGTGTAACATTACAAAGGCTTTCAATAGCCTACATAAATTATGCCAGATTGGCTTACAGCACTCAAGTTCTCTCTTGCCTACAAAAGATTATATCGTTCCATACATTATGTCTTTTATATCTTGGCCACATCATATTGTTGCAAGTCCAAGCGTCAATGCGGTCGCACGTCTCAAAATGCGACGGTACTCTATACCTCAGCGTGTTCAAGCGAAGCTCTACCATGAGCAATCAATTCCCTGCATCTTGCAAGCAATCTGGTAGGGATCACTATTAATCCTCTCGCGTATTGATATTAACCCACTTTATTAAACCGACATTAAGTAGATATATGAATCATGCAGCTTAACTTGTGATCTTTCTATATTTGCCTTAGAATAGGTTTCATGGCATATTCGAAAGCAGTAAAGCATGTTATCATGGCAAGCATGTTATATTTGATTCATGTAAGCAGACAAGAAGGCAACATATAGTAATCTCGTATTTGTTTCGTGGTGCGACTTCTTACTAATATCGATGCACTCATCCTTACTCCGACGCAAGCTGAATACGCCTACCATCTTTTCCTATCATGTTATAAGTGATCCCTATGCAGGATCTCTATGTGCCTGCACTTTCAACCAACCGTTCTTTAACAATATGAAGGTCGTTGGCGTATCCGCACCAGAATGGACTAATTGTTTCTCTTCTCAAATTGGGTAACCCGGCGTCCTTTCCGTACGGGTTGCTAGCCTCCATGTATCTGAAGGATGATGAACTTACCATCAATTATGGCTTATCACATCAGTAGCAGATCGTAATTTATACCCAAAAGATGTACAACAACAACGATTAACATACCTCCTAGGCCGAACGGCCCCGGTGCCCCGGCCAATAACTTGTTCGAAGCAATTGCTACACACCCGTGCATGGGAAATATCTCAAGTCCATTCGACCATGCAATGCCTCTTACTCAAACAACCAAACATAATCTCGAGTCCAAAACTCAGACTTCGTATCATCTCGCATTTCTCTTTCTTTCAATGTTCTCACTCTTTCTTTGTCTTTCTATGTTCTCACATTTTTTTTATTATTTCATTCTCTCTGTCTCCTCGATTCAATTTAAGTGAATGACCCGATGGTCCTAAATAATTCAAGACAACATGATGTATTCAATAGTTATTCGATATCCTTCGACTCGTGCATTCGATGCAAGTCTCGGTTCGATCTTTTAATGTGCTAGACTTATGTTCATTTCCTTTGACTCGTGCACTTGAGGCATGCCTCGATAGGGTATTCAATGTTCTACAGCTCGTGCACTAGGGCACTCGCCTTGATATAGTCTTTCAATGTTCTAGCCTTCTAACTCGTACGCGGGGGCACGAACAACTCATGCACTGAGGCACTCACTAATACAATTATCCCATGTTCATATGGCTTGTTCACCGAGGCGCTCATCTTTTCGGTATTTTGATGTTTACATTTGATGTATATTTTAATTCAATTGTTTGATCTTAGTGTTCGACATGCACTACAATTTTTTTCTTTCGAGCCACGCACGTGGTCTCAATAGGTTAACTTAGGATACAATGGTGCATTTTACTTAGGCATGACGGAGTAGGAAAGAAGGGTAAAAGTTCTTCCACCTTAAG
>JANAVB010016979.1:0-35000 GCA_029216955.1 Iris pallida | reverse complement strand
GAGGAGAACTGGGTATCACAAACAGAGGTCGAGATGGGCTGGAGAGTATAATTGAGATAGCTGGGTTAAAGGTCAATGGGGCAGACATCTACAGGAAAGCCAGAGTTCGACTTTTATACACCATCTGGCATGTCTGGAAGGAACGTAACAGAAGGATATTTAAAGACAAGATCACTTCTATATCGGAATATTACACAACATAGAATATGACTTGGAGTGCACTGGGTGATATCCGGTGGAGGTTGATTATTAATCAGCTTCTGTGAATAGAACTCAACTAGGTAGTCTTATCTATTTAAAGTAAGATGGTATGGGTTTAAACAGGAATGTAGGGAGGAGTAGTTTATGTGCATTGTATATGTAAGTGCCCCTGGGAGGCTTTTTTCCAGCTCTTTTATTCGAAGTACCCTTTGCTTCAAATATATATATTATATATATATTATATATATATATATATATATATATATATGGGTAATTGTGACGAACTCGCCTCCATTGGGGCTCGAACTCCGACCACTTGGGCCGCATGCATCTCTCCCTGACTTATACGGCCACAAAAATGAGAGTTTTCAACAGAGAGAGGGACAAAATTAATTCATCTTTATCATTAAGGAAGCCTACCAACTTTCTAATTGCAAATACAACCAATTGACGTGAAGCCTACCAACTTTCTGGTTACCACTCCTCACCTCACTTCCTTTCCTTTCTTATAATTATTTATCTTTTTTAACTCTCCTTCTTGATTGTTTTGTAGGAAGTGAGATGAGACATTTGATAGCAATGACGACATGAAGGCTAGTTCTATACTAGCACTGGCTAGTGTACAACCTCTAAGACAGACAAATCATTGACGAAAGCGAGAAAAGGAAAAACTACTATAGATAGATGTGATGCGAAATATCATGGTGGGGTGAAGATAGTTGTGGTTGACATACGAGAAAATTTACTAATTAAGATTTTTTTTAAATATTATTAATAATATAGGGGTATGGAATTTGCTTTTAAGAGGAAAAAAAATCCAACTTGGGAATCAACATAATTTTACTCCAATCGAATCCATATTAGACTAATTGACAAGTAGATTTTAGTCCTTAAAAAGTCCATCCACGAATAAGGTTGAACCCACGTAAATTATACCTCAAGTTGAATCATATCGAAATAAAAATTACTGATAAACATAGTAAATGTATTCTATTCTAGTTTATTTTATTTAACTCTTTACAAAGAATCTAAACGCAATAGTAGGTCAAGATCCCAAACTTTGAACCCTTATATTATGTTTGGACTGAGGGGAAAAAAAGTAGAGTTAAGTGGGGTTAAGTGAAGGAAAGTTAAGTGAGGGGGAGGAAAGTCATACATAGATTGGATGGAGAGTTAAGTGTGATGTGTTTAATAACCCTTACTTGGATTAGAGATTTTGAGAGAGAAAATTAATAAAAATACAATAGTTACTAAAATACCCTTATTACATGTGACATAAAATTAGACAAAACATACATGGTCATCAACTCAATAGATGCATAAAATATATGTGGCCACAGATTGAAAAAAATGGGAGAAGAAGCGTACTTTGGTAAGACAGAGCAATAGGTTGAAAGCCGAGAAGACAGAGAAGCAGGTTGAAATTAAAATAAATGAAGAAAAATATAACGATATTTTGTGGAAAACAAGGGGATATTTATGACTTTTAAACATCAACCCCTCATTTCCCTTGTTTACCCCCGATTTGGGTGGATTAAATATGGACAAAAAAAGGTTAAACAAATCCCCACTTACCCTCCATGACTCTCCCCCTAAACATCCACCCTCAAATCAATCATTTTTTTCGACCAATTACTTTTTCTCACTCAACTCTTACTCCTCAATCCAAGCAAACCCTTAGACCTCGTTGCTTCATGGAAAGGAAAGGACAGGCTTTCCTTGAAATGTTGAAATTTTCATCAAATTACTTTTTGATGTTTGAAAATGCCAAGAAAATTGGGAGGAAAATGAATCCTTGAATTGGTAGAGGAAACCATTTTTTAACATATTTTTTCTTTGAAAATTATTTTTATTTCCTTTCATTTTCTTTGACTTCTAAAATATCTTTCTTCTTCTTCTTCTTCTTCAAGACCATGATTCCGTGAACCAAATATGGCCATAGATTAATGTTATGTTTGGGAATGAGGAAAATAGGGGAAGAAAAAATTTGAGGGAAAAGTGGGTAGAAAAATCAAAAGTTATGATGCTTGAAAATGGGAGAAGGAAAGTGGAGAAGAAATATGAAAGAAAAATTTATGCACTTCCCACCCAAAAAAATTTCTTCCAGGAATGGGAGGAAAATGAACACACAAAAGAAAGTCAAAGGTTAAGTAGTAATTTTATCTATATCCCAGAAACAAACAATTTTCTTTTTACTTTTATTTTCTTACTTTTTAGTTACTCAAATAAGGGTAAGTAAAATTTTTTTTTCTTTCCCTCTATTTTTTCTCTCTCAAGTTTTCCATCTCCTTCTTAACAAAGCTCCCAACCATAGATACCTAAACATAAGGACTGTTTGGATAGCTACAGGTGCACTGAAAGTGGACTAATTTTGCCACTTTTGCTGCAAGTGGACGATAAAATTGAGACTTTCAGTGTTTGGAAATACTTTGAAACTGTGCTGCAAATGTCCCATCACTGACACAATTCAGGCGTTGTCCCCTCATTTCTTCCATTCTCCATCTGCAGAGAAAAAGGGGAGTAACTCCATTAAAACTCCCATATTTTGCTCACTTGCAGCAATGGTGAAAGTGGAGGCCATCGGAGACTCCGTGTCCTCGCGGTGGAGGCCATCGAAGACGACTCCGAGCCCTCATGGTGGAGGCCATCGACGGCGACTCCGATCTCTCATAATGGAGGCCTGGACCCGCATGACGGTGGTCTCGGCTGTGGTCGTGCTGAAGATCACCGCCACCGGCTCTGTGCCCTCGCGGTGAACTCGAGAGTTTGAAGAGCATAGTAGAGGTGAGCTCTTGGAAATCAGTGGGGTTGTGAAGGAGGTGGTGGACGAGGCCGGTGTCTACGAGGCCTAGCTCTGTGTTGCTTCTCTTCCTCCATTCTTTCTACTTCTAGTTTACGAGTGGAGAAGAATGATGGTTGGAGAAAAGCTGATTAGAAGACCACTTTTAACTTCAAGAAGACCACATTTGTTTAATTATTACGTTGAATTTGTTTATTTTTTGGTTTAATTTTTAAGGTGATGTTCAGTTTTGTTTAATTTTTTGGCTATGACCACTGCTATGAGCACTGCAATCTGGACAGTTTTATATAATTCTTGATTTAGTGAGTATCACTTGTGCATGACAATCAAAACAATGTAACTCAATATTTTAGTTTCCATCTACAATTTCAAGTGGTATCCAAATATAAGATATAGAAACTCCACACTTACTGGGGGACAAAATCATACACTATCAAACCATTTTGGAAAATGCAATGCACTGCAAGTGACGTACATTACATCATGTAAAAAGTGCTACTTTTACACTTTCATAGAACTTCCACGACCCAAACAGGCCCATAGTGTAACAGATCAAGGTCACGGGATCGATGTGATTATAAATTTGGACAAATTCTAAGGGCACTCTAACTTTTACTTGGGGCTACCCCTACTTCAGGACATCCCAGTTTGGTGGAACTTTTACTCAGGACAACCCCAAATTTTTTGGGGGCTGTCCACCCCCATGTTTACTAAGGACAGTCCCAAACTCTCCAACGGCGGATGCTGGCGGGACCACAGGGGTACGGGGGCATGGACGCCAGTAGGGTACGGGCGCGGACGCCGACGGGGACGCGGGGGCGCGGGGGCGCGAGTGCACGGACGTCGACGGGGCAAGGACGCCTGTGGGGGCATGAGGGAGCGAACACTGGCAGGGGCTATCACGCCCCGCTCCCGTAGGAGCGATCGTCCTTGCAAAGGCGTGATGCCGCATGAACCTAGATTGTGTTACGACCCGCACCCTAGAGTTAGGGCACGAGACGTACGTCCAGCCTATGCCGCAGTGTCGACGGTAGAACGCTGTCCTAGGTCACAACATCTAACAATATAAAACTTGAACAGTTCATACTCCCCGAATGGGGGTGACATAGCAGAAGTAACTCAATCACAACTAAGACAGATGATAAGATAGCAGGTTGATAGATAAAGAACTGCTGAAATGAAATAGAATCCCAAGTACATCAGAGAGTCTAAATGTCTAAGATAATACAAAATCCCAGAACCCAAGTACCAATAAGTACAATCATCCATAGAATACTATAAATAAACATCCTAGTCTAAGGGTGTGTCATCCACAGCTAGTGGGACCTGCTGCTGGTCCAGTCCAGGCACTCATCTAAGGTAGCACCGTAATAGGTGTCCACACCAGCCTCCTCCTCATCCTCTGTAATAATTTCAACAGGTCCAGTCAGGACAGGAACGAGCACAATATATCTCACGCAGTTCATATTAATCAGAAGATAGTAAACATGCAATAGAGTACGATATGTGAATAACTGAAGAAAAGTACATGAAGTAAAAAGATAACTGTAATGGAAATACTCTATAGGTAGAGAACTATCAGTGACTAGTGAATCAGAATACAAACTAGACATGTGAACAGGTAGAGGTGATTCATGAGAGGTGGTTCAAGATTATATTATTTGGAATTATTCACATGTTATTTCTACTCCCCCAGCCCCAACCAATACACAAGGATCCAGACATGTTACGCTAAGGTTCAAGATTTCACTGTCTCCGTGATGAAGCACACGTGAAATTGATTCATGGGGGACTCTGCGAACATGAGATTACACGAATACAGAGCGAGCATAATAGTGAAGCATGATGATACATGATGTAAGTGAAACGCACAGACATGAAGTACCTGATGCTCCTGAGGGGGATAACATCTCATTAAGGGATCCATATAGTACCAATCCGTGTTACCAACGTGACAACATGCAAGTAAAGTAAATCTAGAGCAGGAATATAAGTTCTAGCAAGTATAAAACGGTCAGAGAATGTACTCGCCTGATAACTGAATGTCCGAAGAGGGTGTGCTGCCTGAGGAGAGGTGTCTGTCTCCTAATCAGAGCAACACAAGTTACAACATGTCTAAAATAGAGAAATAGACTGCTACAATGCTACATGATGTCTAGGTCAATTCTAGACTAAAGTCAACCCTGGTCAACTTCAGTCAACAAAGTCAACCTAGGTCTACTAGTCCAATCTATGTCAACCCAAGCCAAGCCTATACCAAGCCTATGCCGAACCATATATCAATATCAATATCATATATCAATATCATATATCAATCACATATCAATATCATATCATTATATATTACATATTTACATATATTCATATGCATACATACATATGTTTACATGTATTTATACATAGAGAAATAGAGAGGGGGTTAAGGGTAACATAGATGGGTGTGTGAGGGTGAAGTCTTGTGACAGGAAAGTAGCTATAGGTGTGTGTGAAAAACTAATGTGTGAGGGTCATGTGTCCTTAGGAAACAGGGGTTCCAGTTATCCATGTGTGAGTGAGTGAGGGATGGTGTCATTTGAGTGTACAGGAGGCATTAGTGTGTACATCACACAAGGGTGTAAAGGTTCAGTTCTCAGGTTTGTTTAAACATAGGAATAGGAATCAATTTATGACCATTGTTTACATTTCAAGTTAAAATCTAACTACTATCTCAGTTTTGTTCCACAATGAAATCCCAGTTTTATGTTGCTAATCTCAGTTTTCACTACAACTAAAACTCAGATTTGTAGGACTGTTAACTCATTACAATTTCTCAGTTTTATTTGACAAGGACCCAAATCAATACACAAGTATATAACCCCAAATCAAGTTCAAACCCAATACACAAACTGGAATTAAGAATCAAACCCCTCCCAAGCTCAGGTTTTCAGTTTATTTTAAAACCCAGTTTTCAGTCTCCAACCCAATTCTCGGGTTTTATGCATGGTACCATTGTCAGTTATTTGAAATAGGAATTAGTGAAAGGTATACCATATTACAGTACTGGTTTCCAGGGTTAACTAACAGTGACAGTTCAAAAGAATTTCAAAACCAATTTGAATCCAAGTATCAATCTCAGATTTTATGTACATATAACAACCAGTTGAAAAACTCAAACTAATTTCAATATCCCAATAACAGTTAACATGTTTTCATTTGAAAGATACCAATATCCGGTTTCATGTAACCAGTTCATTCCTATGATCAGTCATGTAAAATCATTTAAACCTATCTACCAAATTCAGGAACTCAGCTGAAGGGAAAAGGAAACAAAGTATTTAACCTATACTAAATCTCAGGTTACACACCACAACTAAATCAGTTTTCCAGTTTTATTCAAACAGTGAAATGGGAAAGTGTTCTCAGAAATTCTCAGTTTATTGATTTACAGTTGTAATGCCCCAGTCCCAAAATACGTAGAACTAGGAACATAAACATGCCAGCTGTATTCATACGAAATACACTCCAATATATGGAAACCTCGTATGAATATAAGCTGTAAAAATGCAATAGAACCATAACTAATCTCATCCACACAGAATAAATGAATAAAAGATCATATAAAGATAATGAATTTGTCTTGATACAATATGTTGGGCGGAGACAAATTCACTACCAACAAAATAAGGAAAAGTACATAGAAAATGAAATGAGTGCGAGCGAAGCGAAGACGATCCAACTGCAATCATCCTCGAAGAAATAGCGAAGATCACGGCTAGAGCTAGAACACCTGCAAAGACAATAGCACACACCTGGCAAGACAACCAGGTCCTCAGAGGGACGTAACAAGACACATAATAGCATGCCATATAAACTGAATAAATATTGCTCAATAAATAAGTCAATCGAATTTATAACATGGTCCAATACGCACCTACTGAACGAGCGTACATCCCCCCAACCAAATAAGGACAGGAGATGGTAAACTAATTCACGGCGACGTATCTTTCCATGCTAAGAATTCGATATGGTATCCGGACCCCAACAAGGTTCAATACCTTCTCATCGAAGTAGTAAGTCACACCTACAACCAAACAAGGACAAGATGTGATGAACTAATCCGCGACAAGTTATTGTTCCAAGCCATGGTCAGATACAAGTACCCAAACCAAAAGTACTCGTACCTAACGGATAGGGTAGCCTACCGTTCTAAGTGAAATGTTGTTAAACAATCCTTCCTACGCATGGACCCTGGCTGAATAGGATCGGCATAGTCCCCTCTTGGACCCAGAGGCCCCAGCAGGAAGAGCATGGATCATCAACCCCGTATCTCCAGCGGAGAGTCCGGGTCACAAGGGAAGTGCATCGAAGCCATACGCTAAGGAATTGTCCTCCCACCCAATGCCTACTGTGTTGCATCCACAACACAACCACTATAGCCGCTAAGTCAAACTAGCATGCAATCTCTATTAGCGGTTATTCTATCGCACGGCTTGTACGTACTGGTGGCCAGCCAATCATGCACTTCCGTGTTCTACATGTGACACACAACTTCGTGTTTACAACGTGTCAAGGCCAATGAATGCAACACACAAGTGGTCCCTTAAATCTAGGTTTAATTTGTAAGAAAAATAATACACAGCTGGAAATATAAATGAACAGTTATGCCATGTATCACAGTTTATTTTATAAAGAAAATAAGTAATGCATAAATATGAGCTAAAA
This sequence comes from Iris pallida, assembly GCA_029216955.1. Taxonomy (NCBI): domain Eukaryota; kingdom Viridiplantae; phylum Streptophyta; class Magnoliopsida; order Asparagales; family Iridaceae; genus Iris; species Iris pallida. Next base: position 27,298 of record JANAVB010016979.1, on the reverse strand, counting down.
TAATTAAACAGCTAATGGCAAGGTGTCTTGCCTGGTAGAGCGCCTGGTGTGCTGCGATGATCAAGGTGGCACGATCTGCAACTTCGATGCAACAACTATACAAGGAGATCTCTGATGGTGGCAGGACAGTTCCATTAGGTCCAGAAGGGTCAAATTAGTTAGGGTGGACATAGGATGGAAGGAAATTGACAAGGGAATAGAAGATCGGGATTGGTCACAGTCAAAAGAATAGAAGAAAATTTGATCAATAATAAATATATATATGTTTTAGAAAACTTATAGATATATTTACTATTAAAACAATTTGATAAACATTTGGAAACAGAGGAATAAATGATTTAGGTTAAAACCCAAAGTTTGTATGAACATGCTTATAGATAATAACTACACTTGATAAAATATTTTAAATAACTAAATCGGAATATTAATAACTAATTTAGGCCAAATTATACTTACTTAGTAAAATATTTTATATAAATACTTAAAAATATATTTTCTCATCTCAAAATATTCTTAAGTAGTGAAATTATTTTAAGTCGAGACTATAGGGTACCTCGTAAAATAATTAATACTGGAAATATATTTTATCAATCGAAATAGTTTTTGGATAATACTAAAAAAAGAGAAAAATATATATATATATTTATTAGGCTAAAATATTCACAAAAGAATATCAGCAATTTATAATTTTTTTTTTCAATAATAACAATACTAATACTATAACAATGCCTATACTACAAAATCATAGGGATAACAGTACTAAGATGATAATAATAATATATAATATAATAATATAAAATATAATAATAATAAAATAATAATAATAAATATATTAATAATATAATAAAGACAATACTAACAAAAGAAAGAAGAAAAAATAACTAATATATAAATAAAAAAAATCAACCAGACATAAAACTAATCGTTAAATATATGCAGCAGTTGCTGCTCTAAAAAAAGAAAGAAAAGAAAGGGAATAGAGAGAGAGAGGAGAAGGCTCGGAGAAGCTGGTTGGGAAGGGGAAGAAGAGGCGAGGAGTGAGGAGGAAGAGGCAGGAGCGGGAGATCCGGCGGGGTTTGGGGTCGGAAGTCGGCCGGGCGGCGTCGAGAGGCTGTGGGGAAGAAGAGGAGTCGACGGGACGGGGGTTTCGAAGGCGGAAGGGCTGCGCGCGGTGGTCGGACGCCTGGGTGCGACTGGAGGCTGCCGCCACGCGCGGCGGAGCGGTGACGGGGAGATTTGGCGGTCGGGGCTCTCCGCTCCGACGGCGGCCAGGCGGGCGCAGCAGAGGAAAGGGGTTTTGGGAGTCGTGAGGCGGCGGGTGTGGAGGTGCCGGCGGCTCGGCCATGGCAGCCACCCGGTCGAGACGGAGGGGAACTCGCGGAGGTGGCCACTGCTGGCTCGGGGTGGCGCCCAGTGGGGAAAGGGAAAAGGTCGAGGGGCGATCGGCGTGGTGGACGCCGACGGTCGGCGGATCGGTGGTCGGGCGCGGACAGCGGCAGGGCGGCGGTCGACTCAGGTGAGGTTAGGGTTAGTGTTTTTCTACTTTCCTTTCTATTTGCTGTGGTTTCCTCGGGTCGCCGGCGGGTTGCGCCGGTGACGGTGGTGGTGGTAGTTGGCTGGACGGCTACGAGGGTTGTGTTGGGGGACGGTGTCGGACTGGCGAGGTGTAGATGAGGGTGGCCGGACAGTGGTGACAGAGGGGACCAGGTGATCGGGAACCGGTGGGATAGGTTGGACGACGGCTGAGGGGATGGCCGGCTGGGACAGGGACCGGTAATAGTGGTGATGTGTTGGAGACAGGGAGCGGGGTTGACGGGGCGGAGTCGGAATAGGGGCTGTGGTTGCTTAGGTTAGGATACCGTGTCGAGGAGTGTCCGACATGGTAGGATGGGGAGATGAGTCCAGGATTGTCGGACAAGGATTGATATTTGTATATGTAATAATGGAATAAGAATCTGGATGGACACTGACACGGTGCACGACACATTGGAGAATTATTTGTGGATGGGATTTGAGGATGAATATGTGGAGGAGTACCTGCCTATATTTATAGGATGTGGGAATTCCCACTTCGGATAGGATTAGGAATAGTTTAAACCCAATAATAGATAGTTCCAAATTAAATTTAAAAGCAATCAATCCAAATCAAATCCAAATCCAATTAAATCTAATAAAAATCCTATCCTTTATTTTAAAAACAATTAAGATAAACCAATTTCCAAATATAGATACTTATTTAAATAAATCATAGATTCAAATCAAGAATTAAATCTCTACAAAATTTTGAATATATTTTTCCAATAATATTAATAATAATAATTTTGAAAATAATAAATTTATAAATATCCTTTTTGAATAATAAAATATTATTATAAAAATTTCGAAAATTATATTTTTTTTACAATCAACGAGCAAAATTTTTATGAAATGTGTGCACGCACTAAAATATTATTTATTCTAAATAACTGCCATAAACGAAAGACTTTTATAAATACCATAAATAAAATACCAACTTGGAAACTTTGGTACGATAGTTAAAATAATTATTATAAATAAAATATTTTTCTAAAAATATGTACGCTCGCACATATTCGCACTCGTCGAGCAAAACGAAAAATAAATTCCGTGCACGACGTACAATACGACTACGCGACGAACAATACAAAAATTTTAAATCAGTACAAATAATTAAATAAAAAAATAGTAGAAATTTAGGGGTTTTACAACAGTAACCAATCCAACATTCACATATGCATGTCATTTAATATTTAAAATATTGAATCTCATTTCAGTTTTAAAAACTCAACTGAACTAATATGTATATATAAACTGAATTCGACTGATATATGAACTGTATTCCCATTCTAAACCAAAATCAAATCATAGACTTCAACAAACAGACATGCATACATATACATAAAGCTTCTAAACTAATTAACATTAAATCTCAGGTAAGGTCTTATGTAACACCCAGTTTTCCAAAATGAGGGTAATTTTGAAATTTTGAAATTATAATTATTATTTATTGATATTTATTTCATATTATGATTTTTGGTAATTTTTAATTAATTTTAAACTATTTAAAATCATGACTTGTGATTTTTGTGTCTAGCTAGTGTAACCATAGAGACAGCTTGACCTAGAGCCTAGCCATGAGATTAGGATTTTCATTTATCATTTTAGCCTAGAGGGTATTTTTGTCACTTTTGAATTATTAGAATTTAATATTTTTTTATTAGGAATTTAAATGATTTATTGTGAATGGTTTGATTTAAATATTATTTTAACTAATTTTCATGTGGTCTAGATTAGCCTAACCTGGTTTGACCTAACCTAGATTAGTCCTAGTTAGTCATGGTTAGACTAAGTTAGATTGAGATTGGTCATGGTTAGTCATGGCTAGTCATGATTTGTTTGATTAGTTATTAGTCATATTGATTAGTTAAGACTAGTGATAGGCTACCTAGGTTTCATCTAGCCATTGAATTGTCTAGAATGATGGAGAACCCTTAGATCAACCCTAGCCCTAGATTTTAGGGCAGCCATCTTGGGATTTTCCCCTATTTAATCCCTCCCAAATCCTTGCCTCCTTGTTCATTCTCTCCCTCCTCAAGAACAAGGTGAGCTCAACTTCCTTTTTCCATAACTTCTCCTTTCCTCATCCTTTTTCAACCAAACTTCTTGCATTGTGACCTAACCACCACCCTCTTGCTGTCCATGGAGGTAGAGTACAGATTTGGGAAATCTACAGTGCTCGAGCTACAGTAGAAGAGGACTGCACTTGACAGTTTTTTTGAGCTCGAGACACCCATTGGTAATTCCTTCATCCTCCATTTAAACTATTGGTTTCTCATCATGGATGCATAGCCCTAGGTCCCCTCTAGCCTCGGGTAGGAGCTGACCCCAATTTGTGTCGGATACGTGTCCGTATCAGACACGTATCTATAGGATTACCTAGGTGTTCGACCTAATGCCTCAATAGGTTTTCCTTTGCTATTTTCCGATTGTGTTTGAATAGATAATTGAGTTTTTGTGTCGCTTACACGATTCTTATGTTCTGAACACGTTTCTGTGTCGTGTCGTGTCCGAACGATGGCGTGGACACAGCCTCGCACGCGGCTAGGGTTTCCCCTGCTGCTCGTGGCCTCGTGCTCAGTGCACAGGCCACGTGGCGGGCCGTGCTTGGACTGAGAGGAGGGGGCAGTGTCTGCGAACCTGTCCCCCAAGCCTCGTGTCCAGCGGCGTCGTGTCACACGCCAGGACTCGCGCACTGGACCTACACGCGCGCGCGTTCAGTCTGAAACGCCACTGATACGCGAGTCGTGTCCACTCTGGACACGACGTGGTCGTGTCGTGTTGGGTCCTATGTGTAGCCTGACACGTGGGCTACACGTGGGCATGACCACGAGACCTCACGTGTCGTGTGTCGTGTCCTACAGACACGTGCACGTGTGCACGACACTGTGCAACACTGGATGCACCCCACGTGTTTGCAACGTGTTGGACACGCCTGTGTCGTGTTTTCTGGACACTTGAGGAAACTCAAAACACGTGTACACATGCTACACTATTTAACAACCGTTGTTTGTGATTTTTGTGACAGAATTTAGGGTCGAATCATTGATTCCTATTTTGGACTGATACCCTCTTAACTGAACTGTTTTGTTCCTGAGTTTAAATTGTAAATTACCTATTTTGAATGCTGTTAAATGGTCAATCTAGACTCCCACATATTGCTAGCTCATGGTAGCTTAATGTTTACATTTGAATTTGGCTTTTGATTTGTGAATGTGAATTAGACATTGTGTTGGATTGAGACTTGTTAATAACTGAGATTTAAATTAGGGGCTGGTTACTTGATTTATGTGTTGTATAATGTTATTTTGAACTGATAGATTAGTTTGTTAACTGTATGGAAGGGGGGAAAGGTTCATTTTCTGTGTTCTGAAATCTGGAAATGGAGATTGGTTCATTTGCATTTGGACTGAACCTGAAAATCGATTTCCTTTTCCTTAACTAAGATTGATTCATCTTTTCTTTTAAACTGATTTTTCATTGAATGTTAACTCTCCACACAACTTGTGCACTTCACACATTGTATTAGGTTGGTTTTGAAATGTGCATTGACTGAAATGGTAGCTAACCTGGGAATAAGTCCCTGTTTATTGTTTTCATTTCACTGAACTGATTTCCTCTCCTTCTTGCCATAGTTTTAGTTCCCTTTAACTGAGATGGAATAGTAAACTGAATGTGAGACTAATGATAGTTAGATTTTTAACTTGAATTATCAACATGTTAACTGAGTTTTGTATGAATCTGAACTGAGATTCCTTTGATATTCAAACCTGAGAATAGGGTAAAACCTGAGTTCCCTCTTTTATTTAATGCCTGAATTGATTTCCTTAAAAATTCCTGTCATATGTGAATGCTTGACACAAGTGTTTTCCTGCCACTTGACACCTGATACATCACACACACACATAGGATTGACCCTCACTTTCCTGAACACAGGGACACATTCCAGTACACAGGAATTTCCCACACACTTTTCCTTAAATATACACTGTTTTCGTTTCCCTGTACACACACACACATTCCCTTAGCCTATATATCATTCACACACAACTACACTACAAGGCTGGTTTCTAAATTGAGTTTGACACCCTATATGTATAGCTACACACAATCACACATTGATTTCCTAATGATCTCCAAACCCAATCCTGAAATATGGATGCACTGGTTTAAATCCTGAGAATGTCACCATTTCTTCTTTCACCCACACATACACATGCATACCCTTTCCTGTCATCCACATTCAAACAGGAAACTATTTTGTACAGTCCTAAACTCCCCTTATTACATCCCCATTCAGTCCACTATAGGCTGCCATTACATCAGTCCAGTTTGGCCTGTGTGATGGCTGTCCTTACTGCCCAATAACAGCCCATATGGCTGTCCTATTGACAGCCATTGAGTCCCCATGTTAGCCCACACTTGGACAGCCCCCAATCAGCCCATATGCCTTTGTGTGTTGTGTTTTATTATGAAGCTATGATGATTTCCATGTTGTATCAAACCTGGGCATGTTAGGGATGAACTGAAAATCTGGAACTAGCTTTATGATTGATAATCTGAGTTTTGAAATAGAAGCTAAACTGAGATGTTGGTTACATAGAAGTTTAGTTGGGTTTTAACTTAAACCTGAAATTGAGTTGGGATCATTATTTTTTCCAATTCGAAACCAGGGATGGGAATTGGTTGAATGGGAAACTGAAATCCATTTGCCTATCATTCTTTAACTCTAAACTGAACCTATTGCTAGACTTCATTTTTCCTAACATTGCATGAACCAATGTCTAAACTTTACATGCTACATTGAACCTTAAGTTATGTTTAACCTATGCATACTTTGATCTATAATTAAAACCTTTACCTAACTCACCATTGTATGTTAACTATAAGCTGAACTTGCATGTGAAACCCCCTTAACTGAATATATGTGCACACACACGCTTATTGTACACTACACTCTAACATAGACACTATCACTATAGCCTTTTTGCATATGTTCTCTACATCCCCTTCTATGTAGGTGTTCTGTTCTTTTCCCTCTAACACTATGTATATATGCATGTATGTATACATTTGCTACATAGAGATGATTCCTATATATGCCTATGAATGATTTCACATATTAGAGTATGCTATGTGTGTATTGAATATATTGTATATATATATATAAATTGTATATGGCTTGTATAGCCTTGTGATTGGTGTGTGATTGCTAGACTAGGCTTGGTTAGGCCTAGTGAGACTTATTAGACTTGTTGGGCTAGGACTTGACCTAGTTGACCTAGTTTGACTAGTCTAGTCGACTAGAGTTGACCGAGAGTTGACTTTGGTCTAGTTTGACCTAGACAGCATGCAATACATTGTACATTTCATATATCACCCTCTGTATACATCTTGACTTGTGTTGCTCTAACTAGGAGTCAGGTACCTCATCTCGGACAGTACATTTACTTCAGACATTCAGATACGAGGCGAGTACATTCTCTGATCGTTTCATACTTGTCACGACTTATATTCTCGCTCTAGATTACTTTTACTTGATGCTGTCACGTTATCATCACGGATTGGTACTATATGGATCTCTTCTTGGGATGTTATCCCCCTTAGCGGGCGCATCGGATACTTTATGACATGTGTTTCATGTACATCATGTATTCCTTGCTTCTGCGTTATTCATGTACACTCATGTTCTCTCATGTTCTTACATGTACGTTCATGTACTCTCATGTTCTTTCATGTACGCTCATGTTTGCTCATGTGTTTCTTGTATAACCAAAACATCATGTCCGTAACGTAACTCGAATAGATCCTTGTGTATTGATTGTGGGTAGGGGTGAGTATAAATGGTCATGTGATTTACCATCATGTTCACTCTGTTACTTTTCATGTACAACACAGCCTTATTGGCTGATGTCCTACATGTTCACTCATGTACATCATGTACAACCTAAGCCAATTACATGCCATCTCGTACTCTAAATCACTAGTCACTTACAGTTCTTACTTACTATGTATATATTTCCAGTTATCAAATATCTCTCCTGTTTTCATGTACATCTTCTTACAGCGTTTCATGTATTTTATTCTATTGCCTGCTTTATATTTCCTGCCATGATATGAACTGCATGAGATGTACTGTGCTCGCTCCCGTCCTGATTGGACCTGTTGAAAATTTTACAGAGGATGATGAGGAACCCTGCACCCCTTACTTGGAGCTTGCCTAGATGACACTCGCGACCTGGACCCCTGGGGAGGTTCAGGCAGCTGCTCAGGATGTTACCTTGTATAGTGTAGATAGCTTGGACTATTTCCTTTCATGTTTAGCTTTTGTCATTGTTTCAGAGTTGTATATTGTAGAGATGTTGAGACTTGTATTTCATTTCTGTTGTACCTCAGCTGAGGATTTCCTTACCTATTTCATCGTACCATTTTCTATCTTTAGATTGTGATTGAGTTATACCTCTGTGTTGGCCTCCTTATGGAGAGTATTCATATTATGTTAGTTATAGTTCATGACCTAGAACAGCGTTCTACCGCCGACACTGCGGCGTAGGCTGGGCGCTGTTACGTACTCGTACCCTCACGGTGGGTGCGGGTCGGGACATCTTAACCTGACAGTTCAACAGAAAAATCCAATTGATATTGAACACTGAAACATGAATTTTTATCCATTCGAAAACCCCATCTAACCATTTAAATTTTACAAACAGGTGTACCAGTATGATACCCATGTGTCCTGGGTCTAAGGGGTATCACTCGTGTCTACTCGTGTCTCAAAACGTGTCCAACTGTGTCAATTTAACCAACACCAATGTATCAGTAAAACAGTATGAAATAATCATCGTGCTGCCATGCCATTCAATTTAGGACACGATACAAAGCACTAGGCTCCACGTGCTCAAGCACAGAGGTCAAGGGGGACTAGGGCTAGGGTTTCAACTCCCTGACACGAGTCCACGTGGTATCTACACTCGACACGACACGCGTATCAGTGGGGGATTTCTGCCTGTGCACAGTCTGTGCAGGAACAGTGCGCGCGTGTTCTCTTCCTCGACACGACACGACACCACCCCAAATTTTGTGGGCACGGTGTAAGTCATTGCCCCGACCTTCACCCTAAGTTTCGTGTCCAATAGTGTCGTGTGCAGCGTACACGACGTGTCCAGTAGCAGGACAGTGCACGAGATCTCGTGCAATGCGTGCGTATCCTATTTAGACATGGACACGACACAGAATCCAGCTCAGTGTTAGTGATTCGTGATCAGCAATTAAAGATCTAATTTTCCTGTCAATTAGTTTTTGAAATTAAAAACATTTTATTCTTACAAGCATTTCGTCGAACACCTCCTTAATTTTACTGATACGTATCCGATACGGACACGAAATCGACACTACCTAGCACCAAACTATTCCTACAGCTAGGGTATACCTATATGCATGCATTTATGAAAATAAAACACAATTTACTAGGGTTTCATGGGGTTTACCTATTGAGATCTCAATGAAAATGATGTGAGGTTGAGGGTTCTTCTTGAACTTCAATCCACCCAAGCACTTCAAACCCTAGCTAGCAAGCCCCAACTAGTCTCCACTACTGTAGAGGGTGATGTTGCAATTGATTTGAATCAATTTGGGCTTGATTTGGATATTAGGGAAGGAAAAATTGTGAAGAACTATTAGGGTTCTAAAGGGGTGTAAAGAGAGGCTAAAGTTTTTAATTGGATTGTTTTATAGGAAGGGGGAGGGGGTGTTTAATGGCTGCCATAGATTTATTAGGGCTAGGTTTTTAGGTCTTGATGAGTGGCTAAGGATTGTCCAACAAATTCTAGGCATTCCTATTGGTTCAAATGTCATAGGCTAATTTTTCATAAATATCTTAGAGTAAAATATCTTCATATAATATCTAGATATTAGGAATCATCTCATGACTAGTTAACCTAATCATTCAAGGCTAATTTAGATTAGGCTAAACTTCTAGGTCAATTCTCAAACCAATAATTAGCACATATTTAATTAATAAAAATTCAAACACACCAAAAAGTGAAAATGAGCAAAATATCCTTAAGTCAAAAATGTGGTAGTGACAAGTCCACCCTCCTTAAAAGAATTTCGTCCTCGAAATTGAAAGGCGAAAACTAACTGGTGAGAATGATAGAAAATCATACTTCAGGGTCCAAATAGATAAGGGTATCGCTCGCGCATCTCATCCTCCCGTTCCCAGGTAGACTCTCCTAGAGAATGATGCCTCCATGCGACGCGAACCAAAGGTATCATCTGGTTCCTCAGCACCTTCTCTCGTCGATCCAGAATCTCTACAGGCTGCTCTGAATAGCTAAGAGTAGGTCCGACATCAATCTCTGAATGATCAAGCACATGGCTAGGGACAGCCACGTACCGTCTCAACTGTGATACGTGGAATACGTTGTGGACTCCCACAAGTGTAGGTGGCAAGTCTAGCCTGTAAGTCACGTCGCCGACTCCCCTGATAACGAAAGGGCCGATGAAGCGCGGGCTAAGCTTCCCACCTCCACCAAAACGTATGGTACCACGAGTCGGAGATATCCGTATAAAAACCATGTCTCCGACCTAAACACAAGCAAGGTCTCAAATTAACTATGATAAACAAACATGATCAATAAAACACAAACAATCAAACCTAATCTAATCCTACTCTAATCTGTACCTCAAACTCCAAGGGCCTCCGGTGGCTATCGGCCCAATGCCGATGTCTGTCCTGTGCCACACGAAGTCTGTCCCGGATGAGCTTTACCTTCTCGGTTGCGTCAACAACCATCTCTGGCCCCAGTAAAGCTCGCTCACCAACATCATCCCAAGATAAGGGTGTACGGCACCTACGTCCGTACAGAGCCTCGAAAGGTGACATCTCAATGCTGGCCTGGAAGCTGTTATTGTAAGCAAACTCCACCAAATGAAGATAATCCTCCCAGGAGCCTCCAAAGTCCAAGACGCATGTCCGCAGCATATCCTCAAGTGTCTGAATAGTCCTCTCTGACTGTCCGCCCGGGGGTGTGGGGGTTAGCGTACTAAACTTGACCTGAGTGTCCAAACTAGTCTGCAGACTCCTCCAGAAATGGAAAGTAAAGCGACTATTCCGATCTGAGACGATGCTGACCGGAACTCCGTGAATCCTGACTATCTGTCGCATATACATCTCCGCAAGCCTCTCTGTAGACGTACCCACCTTGAATGGCAAGAAGTGGGCCGATTTGGTCAACCTGTCAACGATGACCCAAATCGTGTCTTTCCCTCCTAGCGTACGCGGCAATCCTGATACGAAGTCAATAGTGATATGCTCCCATTTCCATTCGGAAATGGGCAGCGACTGCAATAATCCACCGGGCCTCTACCTATCCGCCTTGACCTGCTGACAGATCAAGCACCTAGCTACGAAGCGAGCCACCTCGCTTCATCCTGGACCACCAAACCTGCTCTCTCAGATCTCGGTACATCTTGTTGGCACCAGGGTGTATAGAGTACTGAGATCTGTGGGCCTCCTGCATAACCTGCTCCCTGAGCTCTCCGTTGGGCACACATAATCTGGAACCGTACCTCAAGGTACCATCATCTGCAAGAGAAAACTCGCCCTCCAGCAATCCTGCTCGAACCTGCTCTTGGAGACACCGCAGAGCAACATCTCAAACTGTGCCGACTTGATCCTTTCCACCAAGTTCGACTGAATCTGCATGCCCCACATCTACATCTGCACTCCGGGCACGATCACCTCAATCCCAAGGCTCTCCAAGTCTGCAAGAAAATGCCGATCCATGGTCAAACACATGGCTGTCGGATACCTACTCAAGGCATCGGCAACCACGTTGGCCTTTCCTAGATGATACTGCAGTGCAATGTCGAAGTCCTTCATCAACTCCAACCATCTGCGCTGCCTCATGTTCAACTCCTTCTGAGTGAACACATACTTTAGGCTCTTGTGATCTGTAAAGATCTCCACCCTCTCCCCATATAGATAATGCTTCCACAACTTCAAAGCAAATATCACCGCTGCCAGCTCCAGGTCATGGGTAGGATAGTTCTTCTCATGGGGACGTAATTGCCTGGAAGCATAGGCAATCACCTTTCCATGCTGCTGCAAGACGCAACCCAGCCCCTTTCCTGAAGCGTCACTATAAATAGTGAAACCACCTGATCCTGAAGGCAATGTCAGAATCGGAGCTGTCGTAAGCCGCTTCTTCAACTCATCAAAATCTGCCTGACACTCCTCTGACCAAACATACTCAGCATCCTTCCGGGTCAACCGCGTCAACGGCTCTGCAACCCAGGAGAAATCCTGCACAAATCTCCGATAATATCCTGCCAGCCCCAGGAAGCTCCTGATCTCTGCAACTGATGTCGGCGTTGCCCATGCCTCAACTGCTATAATCTTCTTGGGGTCAACTGAGATACCATCTCCAGTCACAATGTGCCCCAAGAAGTCCACCCAGTCTAAGAAAAATACACACTTGGAGAGTTTTCCATAAAGCTGCTCCCTCTTGAGAATCTCCAGCACTATCCGTAGATGCTCCTCGTACTCCTCCTCAGTCTTGGAATATATCAGGATGTCATCTATGAACACCACCACAAACTGATCCAGATACTGGTAGAACACTTTGTTCATAAGGTTCATAAACACTGCTGGTGCATTGGTTAGCCCAAACGGCATAACCAAAAACTCAAACTGCCCGTACCGCGTCCTGAAAGTGGTCTTGGGAACATCATCCCCTTCACCTTTACCTGGTGATATCTCGACCTCAGATCAATCTTGAAAAATACCCGAGCTCCGCTCAACTGATCAAAGAGATCATCGATCCGCGGCAGTGGGTATATGTTCTTGATCGTGAGGTTGTTGAGTGCCCTGTAGTCAATACACATCCGTATTGACCCATCCTTCTTCGACACAAACAACACTGGTGCACCCCATGGCGACGAACTCGAGAGGATGAAGCCCTTGTCCTGCAGCTCATCCACTTGCTTCTTCAGCTCCACCAGCTCGCTGTTGTTTACCCGATAGACATGCTGAGAGATGGGTTCCGCTCCTGGAACCAAGTCTATCGAAAACTCTATGTCTCTGTCTGGTGGCAATCCCGGCAACTCCTCTGGGAAAACATCCATATACTCTGCTATCAAGGGTGTGGAATCGTCTGCTCCTCAATCGAGACTCCACAGAAAAATCTGTTGCTCTGCTCCGCCTGACGTCTGGAGTACTCGAACTCTGGCTCCCCTAGCTCTCTGAAGATAACTCTACCCCCTCTGTAATCAATGCTGGCGTAGTGCCTGCTCAACCAATCCATGCCAAATACTATATCGTAGTTCGACAATGGTATTACGAGCAAGCTCACCTCTAACTCACGGCCTTCCAAAATAACTCTCCGACTCTTACAAACATCACGTACGAGGATAATGCCACCCCCAGTCGTGATCTTGTAAGTCCTAGGCAACGATTCAGCTATGGTACCATGTCTAATCGCAAAAGATACTGATATAAAACTATGCGAAGCACCAGAATCGAATAATGCAAAATCTGGACTCGAGTCAAGAAGAACCGAACCTGCGATCAGCTCTTCTATCGCCTCTGCATCCTCAGCTGCCATGGCAAAAGCTCGCCCCGCTGGCCTCCTCTGGCCTGCTGCTGGTGCTGGCCAAACCTCTGCTGCTGTGTCTGCAGGGCTGGTCCCCTCGGCTGGCCTACTGGAGCCTTGGCTCCGGCTCCCTGAGCTGCTCTGCCTGTAGAGAGGGAACAGTCCTTCATCTGATGCTCTGACGATCCGCAAAGAAGACACTTCCCCAGTCTCCTTCTGCACTCAGTCCACCCATGCCCTGGCTTCTTGCAGTAGGGACAACTGGTGGACTACTGTCTCTGAGCCTGCTGCTGCACCCTCTGCTGCTGATGCTGTATGGCTGATGCCTCGGCTGCTGAAACTGTTGCGGCTGGAACCTCTGCTGCTGCTGGTGGTGCTGCTGAAAGTGCGGCCTCTTGGCCGGTCCTCCACTACTGTTGCCTCCCTGGGAGTCTCGCCCCCTCTTGAGCCTAAGCTCAAGATCATCCTCTGCAGCTAGTGCGTCCACCAGGATCTCCTCAAATGTAGCGCTGCGGGCGTTCTTGGTGTAGGACTTGACCTTCTTTACCAAGCCCTTCCGGAACCTCCGGGCCTTCGTCGTCTCCGACAGGTCCTCCATAAATCTGCTCAGGCGGCAGAACTCTCCTGCGTACTCCTCCATGGACTGGCTCCCTGAACCAGGGCCTCGAACTGGGTCTCGAGGGCTCCCAGTGCTGCATCTGGAAATAACTTCTCCTTGAACAGCTTCTTGAATGCTGCCCAAGTCTGTCCTGCTGTGCCAACCCTCGGGTCGGTCTGGTACCATGTATGGGCCAGATCCTGCATCATACTGGCCGCTGCCTCTATCTGAAGCTTCGTCGGAATCTCAGCCAGCCTGAAGATCTTCTCCATATGCTCGATCCACTCATCAGCATACAGGATCCCCTCTGTCCCTCGGAAGTCTCTCGGATGTATTTTCTGGAAGTCCTGGATGCTCTTCTTCCGTGGCTGGTGCGGCTGCTGGACTGCTGCTGGCTGAGCCACGACTCTCTCCACTGCCGTCACTGCCAGCTCAATGCCTCTGCTGAGCTCTGCCGTGTGCCTCTGCTGCTGGGTCTGCTGACTCCATGTACTACCGAAAGAAAGCTAGCAGCTGTACTGCATCTACTGTCCCTGCAGGTGGCTGCTGGAAGGAATCCTCTAGAATGACTGGGTACAGCCTTCCAGCCGGTGGAAGTATACCTCCTGCTGCTGCTGCCGGGGTCTCAATACGAGCAGGTGGTAGGAGCTGCAGTCCCCTGGCCCCGCTGTACTGGTCGGGAAGTAGCAGTCCCCTCCATAGCATCCTCATGAATGGTACGCTGCGATCGAGTCTTTACCATCCTGAAGATAGACAAACAAGAGTATCAATTTCTGAGAAAGAAGCGATATAACAAAGACAGACAATTAAAATTCAAATGATCAGCTGAAAATAAGGATTTAGATGGCAATAAAAGAATTTTTTTCCTAATGTGATCGAGTACCTTAAAATTAATGTCCTATTTCCTACTGCAGGCGGTAGTGATACTCTAACTCGAATACCACTACACTTCTATTCTAGACCTGCATGGGCCACCACTAAAAATGTGTCACGACCCGTACCCTAGAGTTAGGGCACGAGACGTGGGTACGTCCAGCCTATACCGCAGTGTCGGCAGTAGAACGCTGTCCTAGGTCACAATATCTAACAATATAAAACTTGAACAGTTCATACTCCCCCAATGGGGGTAACATAGCAGAAGTAACTCAATCACAACTATGACAGATGATAAGATAGCAGGTAGATAGCTAAAAGAACTGCTAAAAAAATAGAAATCCCAAGTACATCAGAGAGTCTAAGTGTCTAAGATAATACAAAATCCCAGAACCCAAGTACCAATAAGTACAATCCATAGAATACTATAAATAAACATCCTAGTCTAAGGGTGTTATCCACAGCTAGTGGGACCTGCTGCTGGTCCAGGTCCAGGCACTCATCTAAGGTAGTACCGTAATAGGTGTCCACACCAGCATCCTCCTCATCCTCTGTAATAATTTCAACAGGTCCAGTCAGAACAGGAACGAGCATAATATCTCACGTAGTTCATATCATGTTAGAAGATAGTAAACATGCAATAGAGTACGATATGTGAATAACTGAAGGAAAGTACATGAAGTAAAAGAGATAACTGTAATGGAAATATCTACTATAGGTAGAGAACTATCAGTGACTAGTGAATCAGAGTACAAACTAGACATGTGAAGAGGTAGAGGTGATTCATGAGAGGTGGTTCAAGATTATATTATTTGGAATTATTCACATGCTATTTTTACTCTCCCAGCCCCAACCAATACACAAGGATCCAGACATGTTATGTTAAGGTTCAAGATTTCACTGTCTTCGTGATGAGAGCACACGTGAAATTGATTCATGGGGGACTCTGCGAACATGAGAGTACATGAATACAGAGCGCATGAATAGTGAAGCATGATAATACATGATGTAAGTGATACGCACAGACATGAAGTACCTGATGCTCCTGAGGGGGATAACATCTCATGAAGGGATCCATATAGTACCAATCCGTGTTACCAACGTAACAGCATGCAAGTAAAGTAAATCTAGAGCAGGAATATAAGTTCTAGCAAGTATGAAACGGTCAGAGAATGTACTCGCTTGATAACTGAATGTCCGAAGAGGGGTGCTGCCTGAGGAGAGGTGTTTGTCTCCTAATCAGAGCAACACAAGTTACAACATGTCTAAAATAGAGAAATAGACTACTACAATGCATCTACATGATGTCTAGGTCAATTCTAGACTAAAGTCAACCCTGGTCAACTTCAGTCAACATGAAGTCAACCTAGGTCTACTAGTCCAATCTAGGTCAACACCAAGCCAAGCATATACCAAGCCTATGCCAAACCATATATCAATATCAATATCATATATCAATATCATATCAATATCAATATCATTTCTATATATATACATATTTACATATATTCATATATGCATACATACATATATATTTACATATATTTATACATAGAGAAATAGAGAGGGGGTTAAGGGTAACATAGATGGGTGTGTGAGGGTGAAGTCTTGTGACAGGAAAGTAGTTATAGGTGTGTGTGAAAAACCAATGTGTGAGGGTCATGTGTCCTTAGGAAACAGGGGTTCCAGTTATCCATGTGTGAGTGAGGGATGTGTGTCATTTGAGTGTACAGGGAGGCATTAGTGTGTACATCACACAAGGGTGTAAAGGTTCAGTTCTCAGGTTTGTTTAAACATAGGAATAGGAATCAATTCATGACCATTGTTTACATTTCAAGTTAAAATCCTAACTACTATCTCAGTTTTGTTCCACAATGAAATCCCAGTTTTATATGTTGCTAATCTCAGTTTTCACTACAACTAAAACTCAGATTTGTAGGACTGTTAACTCATTACAATTTCTCAGTTTTATTTGACAAGGACCCAATTAATACACAAGTATATAACCCCAAATCAAGTTCAAACCCAATACACAAACTGGAATTAAGAATCAAACCCCTCCCAAGCTCAGGTTTTCAGTTCATTTTAAAACCCAGTTTTCAGTCTCCAACCCAATTCTCAGGTTTTATGCATGGTACCATTGTCAATTATTTAAATAGGAATTAGTGAAAGGTATACCACATTACAGTACTGGTTTCCAGGGTTAACTAACATGTGACAGTTTAAAAGAATTTCAAAACCAATTTGAATCCAAGTATCAATCTCAGATTTTATGTACATATAACAACCAGTTGAAAAACTCAAACTAATTTCAATATCCCAATAACAGTTAACATGTTTTCATTTGAAAGATACCAATATCAGGTTTCATGTAACCAGTTCATTCCTATGATCAGTCATGTAAAATCATTTAAACCTATCTACCAAATTCATGAACTCAGTTGAAGGGAAAAGGAAACAAAGTATTTAACCTATACTAAATCTCAGGTTACACACCACAACTAAATCTCAGTTTTCCAGTTTTATTCAAACAGTGAAATGGAAAAGTGTTCTCAGGAATTCTCAGTTTATTGATTTACAGTAACTAATCCAACATTCACATATGCATGTCATTTAATATTTAAAACATTGAATCTCATTTCAGTTTTAAAAACTCAACTGAACTAACATGTTATATAAACTGAATTCGACTGATATATGAACTGTATTCCCATTCTAAACCAAAATCAAATCATAGACTTCAACAAACAGACATGCATAGATATACATAAAGCTTCTAAACTAATTAACATTAAATCTCAGGTAAGGTCTTAACCTGACAGTTCAACAGAAAAATCCAACTGATATTGAACACTGAAACATGAATTTTTATCCATTCGAAAACCCAATCTAACCATTTAAATTTTACAAACAAGTGTACCAGTGTGATACCCATGTGTCCTGGGTCTAAGGGGTATCACTCGTGTCCACTCGTGTCTCAAAACGTGTCCAACTGTGTCAATTTAACCAACACCAATGTATCAGTAAAACAGTGTGAAATAATCATCGTGTTGCCATGCCATTCAATTTAGGACACGACACAAAGCACTAGGCTCCACGTCATGCACAGAGGTCAAGGGGGACTAGGGCTAGGGTTTCAACTCCCTGACACGAGTCCACGTGGTGTCTACACTCGACACGACACGCGTATCAGTGGGGGATTTCTGCCTGTGCACAGTCTGTACAGGAACAGTACGTGCGTGTTCTCTCCTCGACACGACACGACACTACCCCAAATTTTGTGGGCACGGTGTAAGTCATTGCCCCGACCTTCACCCTAAGTTTCGTGTCCAATAGTGTCGGGTGCAGTAGCAAAACAGTGCACGAGATCTCGTGCAGTGCGTACGTGTCCTATTTAAACACGAACACACAGAATCCAGCTCAGTGTTAGTGATTAGTGATCAGCAATTAAAGATCTAATTTTCCTATCAATTAGTTTTTGAAATTAAAAACATTTTATTCTCACAAGCATTTCGTCGAACACCTTCTTAATTTTACTGATACGTGTCTGATACGGACACGAAATCGACTACCTAGCACCAAACTATTCCTACAGCTAGGGTATACCTATATGCATGCATTTATGAAAATAAAATACAATTTACTAGGGTTTCATGGGGTTTACCTATTGAGATTGAATCTCAATGAAAAGGATGTGAGGTTGAGGGTTCTTCTTGAACTTCAATCCACCCAAGCACTTCAAACCCTAGCTAGCAAGCCCCAACTAGCCTCCACTACTGTAGAGGGTGATGTTGTAATTGATTTGAATCAATTTGGCTTGATTTGGATATTAGGGAAGGAAAAATTGTGAAGAACTATTAGGGTTCTAAAGGGGTGTAAAGAGAGGCTAAAGTTTTTAATAGGATTGTTTTATAGGAAGGGGAAGGGGGTGTTTAATGGCTGCCATAGATTTATTAGGGCTAGGTTTTTAGGTCTTGATGAGTGGCTAAGGATTGTCCAACAAATTCTAGGCATTCCTATTGGTTCAAATGTCATAGGCTAATTTTTCATAAATATCTTAGTAAAATATCTTCCTATAATATCTGGATATTAGGAATCATCTCATGACTAGTTAACCTAATCATTCAAGGCTAATTTAGATTAGGCTAAGCTTCTAGGTCAATCCTCAAACCAACAATTAGTACATATTTAATTAATAAAAATTCAAAAACACCAAAAAGTCAAAATGACCAAAATACCCTTAAGTCAAAAATGTGGTAGTACAGATTGCGCTCGTGCAAGACAGTTTCATAACGGCCGATTACATCGGCTGCGACGGGGTCATCGCATAGAAGTCCCAAGCAGAAATATTAAAACATGCAGCGGAAATTTTAAGGCAAACACAAGTTATTCAAAAGAGCTCTTTATTGATATTGAACAATTAGATTACAATAGGCGCAGGGCCATGATTACAAGTCCCTTGTGCTCACTTTTCTCTCATTTTACAAGTCACTCTGCTCTCTCTCCCATCTCTCGATACAATGCTTGAGCCAGCGGAAGCTACGAAGACGATGTCCATACATTATGTCCCGTATAAGTTTGACTCCATGCGGTCGCATGCTTCGAATCGCCAAGGAACTCTGCCTCGACGCATCCAAGCGAGCTCCGCACCACGAGCTTCTACCTGCATCTACACATGAAAACTGTGTGGGTGTCAGTACTCAACTATACTGGTGGAGTGAGCTCCTCGCCCACCCATACAAAACCAATACGTTAATTTACATTGTGTGTGACATAGACCCTTTTATGGTTGTCTTTCTACTCTTTCCTTAGGATCGGTTTTAGGACAGACGTCTTGGCCTATTTTGTGTCTCAAGACCATTTCGTGCTTGCACAACATTAACTCAACAACGTTAACCTTTTCAAGTCGTGCTTGCCTTACGGCTTAAAATCAGAGACACAACTACGTGGTAAGACTCCATTCCCGTGTGACCGTGCTATAAGTCCTTGTTGAGGCCGTGTCTCGTAACTCAATGAGACTCAATCATCACCACCTCGTGGCCCTTGCTACTAAATCATCAACTGACCCAATCAAGATTTGTGGGTTAAGTGTCACTCGACTGACTTTGCCTTGCGGCCTTTCCTGACTTAGACTCAAGACAACTCACATCCAAACTATGCAACTTATATGCCGACAACATAAGACTCGACACCACATTTCGTGCCGAAGCACGTTACCTACGTTGCAACCAAATCTTAGGCCCAATATTTTGTGTTCAACTATACTCACACATTCAACTCGACTTCCTAGATATACTACACTCAATACTTGACTCAATCCAAAGGCATTTATGCGGATCGCCGCATGCCGACTCATCTATATGAACTAGTCACTAGCGCCCAGCGCTATAGTGGACTTGGCTCAGGGGATTCTGTCCGCCCTTCCACGGGTAGCTAGCCTCGGAAGCGCCGAATCTCCCATGCGGTTATCCAGCATCCTTCTTTTGAGCCAACTCGTTCCTCCGAGCCGACATGATCCAGGCGCCCCGGCGATCACTCGAGAAGACTTCTACCTTGTATAAGTTGTCCAATGACCATGCAAGACTCGACCTGAACTGATGTCTCACACAGTCAATCTACTTCTAGTGTTACCATCTCTTTCAGGGCTAAGTTCAACACTTCATACATCTGAGACCTTGCCTCGGCGACCCAGTCGCGAGCATTTTTGCCTCGACGACCCAGTCGTGAGCATTCTTCTTTCTTACCCTGTCATTTCACTCAAGTCAAGAACAACTATTGAAATACTTTCAAAACTTAATGAATCAACCGTGGCCCGTGCCTTAAAACACTAAGTCCGTGACATCATGTCTTAAACTAACTTGAAACACTATGTGACACCACCGCCCAAGTCATACTCTATATGAAGGGCCTTACGATCGTGAGACTATGTGGTTATATCCAGCCGTAGAACTCATAGGACCGTGCCTGCTACTACTCCTGATAGCTTAACGTAACTTGTCTAACTTACTTTGTAACAACTTAGCGAGCAAAGGCTACGTCAAGCCTTGCATCGTAGGAACGTGCCGTGCATGCGTTCGACTTTGAACAACCAAGTTATTTGGGGTATCTAGACTTATGCCACAAGCCGTGCAACACAACTTGACCCATCGGCGAGCAGAGGCTATGCCAGCCTTGGGCGAAGAGACCGTGCATGCTTTATGAAGCATTTATGCGGGCGATGCCTATGAATTTGGCTAACTCTTAGCTTGTGGCGAATACCAACTTTTCCTTCTCCCAAGCCACAGGACGAAGGAACGAGTGCCATTTTTTAAAGCACGCCGTGCACCAACTCTAAGTCGACCGTCGGACCTTTCCATATTCTAACTCAATTTGACCTGTCGGGATTTCTTTAGCTATGTGGATTCGTCTCTTTACTATCAAGCCTACTTGAGCGAGTTAAAACATACATTTATTATGTGAAGGCTAAGATGAGGCAAGTTCACCGAAACTATCCCCCTGAGCGAGAAGTTGCCTCGACCGAACGAGCCTTCGAGCAGCCGTTGCAAGGCTAAGTCCGAACGCCGTCGGCATTTCGATTCCTCCGTTTAACTTTGTGGGACGGGGCACTACAACATACAACACTCAGAACAAGTTTCATCATCGAGACTTTCCTGAAGGCAAGCCATCCTACCATTTTATGGCCAAGACTTAATCGAGCCTAGACACGGAACTATAACAGTCGTACGGTGCACGCCATAGTTTATCGTACACATTGCGCCTATGCATTTCTTCGATTTGGAGCCACGCTCGTACTACTATCATTCTTTTTTTTTTACACGATCTCAAATCCTCGACACTCTTCTATTCCTAAGTCTTATTTCAATTCAACGTATCACTTGGTTGGATCATGCACGCATTCCAGGCATCCCAAAAATACATGCATTCAGCCAAGCCGTATGATAAAGAATTCGTCATTCTCACTCGAGTCGCATCGTGTACATACTCAGGCGTCCCTGAAATATATGCATGTCAGCCGAATCTCGTGAAAGGTATTCCTATATCCGTGATTCACTATCCATCCATGCCAATCCCCAAGATCAATCTTTCGATTGCTAACTTCTTGAAATAGGGCGTCTCGCCTAACCGTTAGGCCACTTCTCAAGGCTAAGTCAATGTCAGGATTGGAATCATAGTTCCCAAACAATAATGCCAACACTGACCCCAATTCTAGGGTCAAACCAAAGTTGATAGTACGAGATTTTCTACCCAAGCTCGCGTCACTCAAATTTCTAAACATCGAGCACGATCACCTATTCGCATCAATACATTCGTTGCGCGTATTCAAATCCATTCAAATCGCCAATTCTAACAAATTCATATATTCGATCACGAGGTCGTCTAGCTTTGATAATGTCGTGCCCCAATCTCACACGAGTCGATTATCTACTGTGGTTCATGAATCACCATGCAACGCTCCTGTGGAATAATCATTCTCATCGGAGCGTAACTCTTGCTTGCTTCTCGACTAATTCATTCTCGATACGCGGATTGGACCTACGCAATCCTCAAATTCGACCGTCATGCATGCTAAGTCATTCTCGAGTCCGCCTTCGCATCAAACTACAAGTCGAAGCACACTAATTGCCATGCTAGTTCAATCACCCCCACTGTATGAATCACCATACCAGCGCTCACGCGGAGTGATCACCCTAATCGGCATGATACATGTACGAGGCTGGAGTTGCGCTCGCATAAGACAAAGACGTCACCGTTGTGGTTGTCAATGAAGCAAATCCAAACACTTGTATTTTTTCATCCAAGCCAAAATCTCGGTTCGATAGTCTGACCGTCATTCGTTCAACTAGAAAATCCTCGAGCCAAGTTTATCTTTTCCTCGACACATTTCAATATCCCGAGTATAGCATCCATCGAAACAATTATATTTGCACGATCGTCGTTCGTCGAGTCAGAGTACCCCCGGTTATCGCATATCGATCTTTGATACGTCTCAATACCATCGACGATATGCGTAACCTGACGATCTTCCTTTGCAACCAATTTCGAGTCGTATGACTGATGCTATTGTCCGAACTGGATATACCACAATTCCTCGATATTCAAGATCAAGTTCGATCGCTATTCCTCAAGCTAGTTTCAATATGGTTGTCCAAAACTCAAGTCACATTTCATTTGACTCAATCCAAATCGCACGTGTGATTTACTAGATTTCCTCGATCAAGATATACAATTTTATTCATCGTATCCGAATCGCTTTCTAACTCGCATTGCCCATTCACAAGTTATCCGAACAACATCTCGTTCAAGACATTCAAAGTTACGACCAACTAAGCGTGACATATTCTAAGGCTTTGCACGATCGCATCGCCTTGCCGACATACTCGTTGCTACTCGTAATCCTCGATTTTTGCTCGAATTATTTCCAAGACAAACCATACACTACTACTCGGATTCGAGCCATCCGATCTAGTCCTCAATCACAATCGCATCATTCGCTAAGACATCTTTTAGATTCGTTCGACGAATCCCTAGTGTAATCGCTCACGTCGTGTCGACTTACTAAGTCGTTCGCCGTATTCCTCGAAATCTAAATCCAGTCTTTTGTGTACGCCTAAGCATTAGTTCGATAGCGTTCCTATCGATTACACTCTAAGTGTATCTCCGTTCCCGACCGAGCGAAACTTATGCTTGCGACTCGTTTGCACCATAAAGTCGAGATGCGTGACCGCGACACAACTTAGCCAAAAGGCCGTGTGCATAGCTATCACGTGTGGACTATATTCGAGTTTGCATGCTCACTTGCTAATGTCGACGTAGGACTATATGGGCACATGTGTGGCATGTTAACTTAGTACGTGTTTTCTTATCAAGTCAAGTTGACACCGTTCGGTACAAAGGCCCATCGATGAGTTCGACGATGGCCTACCGATGCGTTCGATTGAACGCTTGTACGAGCTTTTTAAAATATTTAGACTTATTGTATGGACATGCTGAGGAACATTTGAGAGAGAGTACACTTCTTTATCCACGAACAAGCTTTCAAAAATGAGAAATTCAATGTGAAGTCCAAGGACGTAAAGCCGTGCTCTGATACCATTATGTCACGCCCCGCTCCCGTAGGAGCGATTGTCCTCACTAAGGCGTGATACCGCACGAAGCTAGAATGCGCTCGTGCAAGGCAGTTTCATAACGGCCGATTACATCGGCTGCGACGGGGTCATCGCATAGAAGTCCCAAGCAGAAATATTAAACATACAGCAGAAATTTAAAGGCAAACACAAGTTATTCAAAAGAGCTCTTTATTGATATTGAATAATTAGATTATAATAGGCGCAGGGCCATGATTACAAGTCTCTTGTGCTCAATTTTCTCTCATTTTACAAGTCACTCTGCTCTCTCTCATCTCTCGATACAATGCTTGAACCAGCGGAAGCTTCGGAAGGCGATGTCCATACATTATGTCCCGTATAAGTCTTAACTTCACGCGGCCGTACACTTCGAATCGCCAAGGAACTCCATGCCTCGACGCATCCAAGCGAGCTCCGCACCACAAGCTTCTACCTGCGCCTGCACATAAAATCTGTGTGGATGTCAGTACTCAACTGTACTGGTGGAGTGAGTTCCTCGCCCACCCATACAAAACCAACACGTTAATTTACTTTGTGTGACATAGACCCTTTTATGATTATCTTTCTACTCTTTTCTTAGAATCGATTTTAGGATAGACGCCTTGGCCTATTTTGTGTCTCAAGACCATTTCGTGCTTGTAATGCAACATTAACTTAACAACGTTAACCTATCAAGCGTGCTTGCCTTACGGCTTAAAATTAGAGACGCAACTACGTGATAAGACTCTATTCCCTTGTGACCGTGCTATAAGTCCTTGTTGAGGCCGTGCCTCGTAGCTCAATGAGACTCAATCATATCGCCACCTCGCGGCCCTTGCTACTAAATCATCAACTGACCCAATCAAGATTTGTAGGTTAAGTGTCACTCGAGCGACTTTACCTAGCGGCCTTTTCTGACTTAGACTCAAGACAACTCACATCCAAACTATGCAACTTATTATTGACACAAAATCACAGTCAACCAAATATTGATACAATTGACAAACATGATACTTGTAATATTTCAATACGACACATGAAGACTAAATTCAGTATAAGCCAGACGACAGCTCGCACCGGCAATGCTTCATTTTTTGAGTCTGTATTTTACAATTTTATTGAGTCTAGACTTATGTAAACTGAGCTGTGCTAAGCATCTGAGACTTAACCTATACCCATACCTCAAATCAAAAGCTCCACAAAAATCCAAATAAGCCCATCTACCCATTAGGCCTATTATGTTCTCTGGACAGAGTTCGGGCCGAACTCTGTCTCCTAAAATACAGGAGTAGGGTTGGCTGGATGCAAGTTGTCCAACGGCCAAATTTTTGTATATTCTAACCAAATTCTGGCCGAATTCTGCCTGTATGGTATCCTATAAATAGGCCATAAATTCTCTCATTTTCATTCATCCAATCTTCTCTTCTCTTCTTCTCTCTAAAGCCTTATACAAGCCATACCCTTCTCATCTACTAGCCACAAGCTTCCTAAGCCTCAAAGTGCTCAGTACTTTTTAGTTAGGAGTTTGTGCAAGAGTTCAAGAAGTCGCTTGGAAAATTCCAAGCATCGCCACTACGATCTCTGTAAGAAGTTGACGTGCTCTTCTGAAGAAAAGGCACGGGGTGTAACTACTATTTCACAAATAGTGGATTTAATCCTGAGCTAGAGTTCTCAGGCCTGGACTAGTCCTCTACGAGGGAAACCAGGTTAAAATCGGTTGTGTTTGTGTATGCTTTCTTGCTCTTTACTATTTCCGTATTTACTCTGATTATTCTGTTGGTGAAAGAGTTTAATTTTTAATCGGACATTATTGTCAGAAACTCTATTCACCCCCTCTAGAGTTGCCTATTTGTTCTTCAATTGGTATCAGAGCTCTGTTCTCTCAACAAGGACTAACATCCTAGAGCTGATCCATGGCAACCACACAATCCATGATTTCCAATCACGGTGAAGGACAGTCCACTCATAGGCCTCCCCTATTTGATGGAACTAACTACACCTATTGGAAAATAAGGATGAGTTTTTATCTCAAGTCGCTAGACTTTGACCTATGGACCATTGTCACCGATGGTTACAAAAAGCCCGCCAGAATAGTTGTCAATGGTGATCTCGTTGAGAAAACCCATGACAAATATTCTGACGAGGAGAAGAAACAGGCGAGTCTAAACGCAAGAGCCATTAATGCTTTATTCTGTGCTATAGACAGGAATGAGTTTAACAGGGTCTCAAAATGCACCACCACTCACGAAGTATGGAGACTTCTAGAAGTGACGTATGAAGGAACCACTCAAGTGAAGGAGTCAAAAAAAGTCGTCTCACTCAAGAATATGAGGCTTTCAAGATGAAGCCAAATGAGACGATCACACAAATGATTACAAGATTCCTCGACATCATCAATCCCTTGTCTTCTCTCGACAAATAATATACAAATCACGAGAAGATCTGCAAGATACTTAGGGGGCTACCAAAGATTTGGAATCCTAAGGTGACAGCCATCATGAAGAAATGATCTCACGACTATGTCCATGGAG
This sequence comes from Iris pallida, assembly GCA_029216955.1. NCBI lineage: Eukaryota > Viridiplantae > Streptophyta > Magnoliopsida > Asparagales > Iridaceae > Iris > Iris pallida. Next base: position 1,023 of record JANAVB010016979.1, on the reverse strand, counting down.
ACTTTGATGGGAAAGCTGATGACTCATGAGCTTGGCCTCAAAGACTTTGAAGATCGCCTGCTCCTAAAGCAAAGGAGATTGCCCTTAAAGCTCACCGACGAAGGGCTGATCCTGAAGAAACGGATGACGACAACTCGAAGGTGAAGATCAAGCTCTCCTTGTCCGCAACTTCAAGAAATTCCTTCGCTTCAATCGAAGAAAGAAGGAACCACAAGAAGATGACGAAGAAGAGCCAACATGCTACGGTTGCAAGAAGACTGGACACGTCCGAAAAGACTGTCCATTCACAAAGAAGAGCAACCGATATAAGAAACCATACAAGAAGGCTTCCTCAAAGAAATATGCCAACACAAGTATTTGACATGAAAGCGAAGCTAGTGACTCCGAGGAAGAAAAGGACTCTCTCAAGACACCGTCAATGTTTGCCTAATGGCTACATCCGACAAGGTAACTAGCGAAACTCTCGATGATTTCACTTTTGATGAACTTGGTGATGCATTCAATGATTTACTCAATGACCACAAGAAAGTCATTAGTAAATATAAACATGCCAAGGAGAAGATCAAAATTTATGAAGTCGAGATTCAAAGACTCTCTTCATTGCTTGATAATTTTAAAGACACTTCACCCACGAAAATAAGGTGTCTAAGCTTAAATTGAGCTTACATGATGCCGAATCACGTCTTGAAAAACAAACACAAGAGATCACAGCACTAAACACTGAGCTTTCTGAAGAAAAGGATAGACACAAGATCTCTATCACTAAGATTTATGGTTTGAATACTAAAATTAGTGAACTACAGGCTGTCTCTAAGAAACTAGAGACTAGATAGGGAAAACAGGTTGCTCAACCTCAAACCCAATCACATGAGACACACACGAAGCATGACACTACTCATACTAGTCAACCACGTCATCCACCTGTAGCACGTAATCATGCTTACATGTACACCCACTTTCATAAAGCACATAAACCACATGCACGTAGAAATATTCTCATATGACACATAATCACCATGCTAT